>JAFREQ010000028.1:72500-80000 GCA_025331565.1 Holacanthus passer
CATGGACAGTTCATCCTGAAGGGGACGTCAATCTCAAGTGCCAAATTTTCAGATTTTCAGGTTGATGTTGAGAAATTTCACAAGGCAAAGTAAAATGTTGTGTTGGTGGCACTAGAGGAAAATGAGGGGAGTCGTGCTCTGAATCATCTTTATCAAATTTTAAGGCAATCCATGTAATAGCTGTTGAGATATGTTTGGACAGCTGACTGAAAGGACTGTCAGATAAATGTTAAACAGATGATGAACCAGCCCTGACTGCTCCAAACATCACAGGTACAGAAGCAGAAGAAAAGGTGATGAGGCTCGATGTAGATGATGTTGGGTCAAACTTGAGTTTAGCTGCGGGTTATCATCATGTCTTGGATGCAGCCTGGAGGAGCATGTTTGAGGCTTCAGGCGAAGACAATGTCAACATAATCCTGACTATTCAGGTCAAAAAGGTAACTGAATATGGTAACATGTGTCTGATTTCAGTTTCACTCCTCTCTCCGGTTTCTTCCTCGTGTTTCTTTTCGACTTTTTCTTTTATTCTTTTATTCATCTTTTCCACGTGATTCCTCTCCAGCCTCCCCACCTCACCGTTCCCCTCATCCTCCCTTTCTCTTTGTTTACAGCACAATCTCTTCTCGACAGAGGACATTTTTAATAGTCTACTGCGTCTAGCCTCAAACAGAAGCGGGGGAGTGGGGGGGTGGGCGAGCGAGGAGAAGACGAGTGTAGACACAAGAGAGAGAGAGAGAGAGAGAGAGAGGGAGTTAAAGGTGGGGGGCAGACAGAAAGACAGGCAGAGGGTGAGATAATGAGATAGGAAAAGGATGAGAGAGAGAGGTGGATTTGTTATTCTTGCAGGGTGTTGCACAGACACAGACACAGACAGACATTACCTCACACAGCTGCTGCAGTGAGAGGAGAGGGTGACAGTGTGTGTGTGTGTGTGTGTGTGTGTGTGTGTGTGTGTGTGTGTGTGTGTGTGTGCAGCCAGGCGTAAACCTGCTTATAATATCCTGAAGCACAGGTTTTAGTCAAATGTCAAGCTTTTATCAGAAATTGTTTTCTCAGAGAGCAGAAAGACTAAACTCCATTCTCTCTATTGGTTATTGATAACATTTCATTTGCTATAACGAAGTCTGACGGTGGAAGAAACACGAGCAGCGAGATGATCAGACAGGCTGTAGAAAAAGACCTTTCAGCTTAGTTCAACCAGATTATCTAATTTATTTGGTGGTAAAGCTGAATGAATATGTCAGTAAAGCTTCTTTGCACAGTAAAATGAAGCGTGTGCTGCTACAGTAAGTACAGGAGGTCAAAGGTGAACCAGGGATGGATGTTTGAAACAGACAGTTTGGGTGAAAAATTGTATCATCGGCCTTTGTGTTTTCTTCCATTTGGCTAAACTGGAGGTTTGTTTAAAAGCTGTTTGTTTGCTCGACCGCGCGCTGACATTACTCAGCCCGGTGAATAAACAGTGGCAGTTTCAAAGGACAGCTCGGTCTGAGGACGGCAGCAGCACAATGGATGGATGTGTCGGTGCTTATGTGCCACTGAAGTCTAATGTCTGCTCCGACTTCAGGGTGAGCATGTAAAGTACTGTCGAATGTTTGTTTGTGGAAGAAGAAGAAGTAAAAGAAGACATAATAATACATTTAATTGATCTGCGACACTGTCTCCGTAATACATTTTTCACATTTTAGTGAATTTAATATTTTTGACCAATTTTCACAAATGTTTGATGATATGGTTTCATCTGTGCTGCAATTGATCACATGACACATGGTATGATTAAGAAACATGATAAAAAAAGCAGCTTTGCTACTATTGTGTGCAAGGGGATGCTGCGTAAAGAAAAACAGACTGCAATGATTTGCAAATCCTCTTCAACCAATATCCAAAGACAATATATTTAATGTTTGACCTCATCAGCTTCATTGATTTTTGTAAATATCTGCTTATTCTGATGTGTCAAACAGGTTGGGACAGGAGCAACAAAAGACGGTGAAAGTTGTGGACTGATCCAAAAACACCTGTTTGGATCCTTCCACAGGTAAACAGGTTCATTGGTAACAGGTGATAGTATCATGATTGGGTATGAAAGGTTCATCCTGGAAAGGATCTGCGCTCAGAGTCCAATAACACAATCACTGGAGCTACAGGAGTAAAAATGAAAAATAGGCTTGAAACCTAAAAAGAGGCTTGGGGTCACCGGGTCACATGATTCCTTATGCAGCCTGTGTCGACAGCTGTATTAATTAAAATAGAAATGTCCAAGTGAAAAATGCGTCTGAAGCACCTCCTGTGCAGACATGGTGTAACAAGTCCTCCAAACTAAACATGAAGTAAGCCAAAACAACTCACATGAGTTTTATCAGGTCTGTCGGCAGGATGACTTATTTCGTCTGTGGATTATTGTTAAAAAATGATTCATATCACTGTTAAGTAAGTAAGGTTTGGTCTTCACACTAAATCTACATCCTGCAGTGAAGGTTAAGGAAAGACTGCGGTCATGGATAAAAGATTCAGACTCAGCGTGACGCTCAAACATCCACCCGACCTCCTGAGGTTTTGTGTCGCACACCAACATTATGTCACTTCTGGCTTCAGTCATTATTCACACAGCAACAAGAGGACCTTGTCACAGAGACATAAACATAGTGCGTTATAGACTTTGTCTCATCTGAAGTGCGACAGACTGCAAAATGGTGTGTCACTTTAAAACACGGAGAACTTAATGGCTTTTTGCAACAGGGCAGCACAACCAGCCAGGAAGCTGTAAATGAGCTCAGTAGATTCAGTTCAGTGCACTATGAAATTATCTTGAAGGAAACTCTGAGCTCGTGATATTTAATCAGTCGTAATCAGTCAGCTGCCAAACTTACGTTGTGTTATTTGGTCGTGTAGTTTTCCACAGGCGATGTTTTGAAACCTCGTCTTTGATGCCGTGTTTATGGAATCTCTGCCATCATTTGATCGACAGCTGGGGATTGAATCTAATTGTAACAGTAAAACCTTACCTGAACCCTAATCCCAACTGCGGTCTTAACCCTAAACCCCCGTCCTGAACTAACCCCTTATAGACGTGGAGACCTATAGCATGTGACGGTCTTGTTTGTTGTTCTTCCCTCACCTTTCTATACTTCAAAGGAGCATAAGAATACACACACTCCCATAAACACACACATATTGTACACAAAATGCAGTCGCGGAAGAGCGGGATTGCTCAAGCCTGCCGTTTTTCAGTACAGGGCTAAAGTCAGATTAGTGCTAGTCTGTCTGTCTGCTTTCACGGAGAAACACGCTTAATCCCTGTTTAATCCCACCTGCAACGGGATTGGCCACCGCCAAAGACTCTGACAGCTATTACCCCGAATACAGGCATTAGACACAGACTACCACACACCTGGGCCGAGAGACGCAGACAGACACGGGGCGAGAGAGATGTAAAGAAAAAAAATCTATTTGTTTTGGCAGTTCTGCGTTTGTGTCGCTCGCTAATAATGTATGTCGAATTGAATTGAATTGAAAAAGAAGGAGAGAGGCAGGAGGATAAGCGGAAAGAAAATTACAGCGTAAGGGATTTGGATGAAGATGGCGACGTGGAAAGTGAGAGAATTAAAAGGGAAAGATGAATAAAAATATGCAGACAAAGAAAGAACTAGAATAGAATGAAACTGTTTCGACGCTGGAAAAAAAATGCACAAGATAAAATAAGACAAAGACAAACACATGGATGAAAAATGAGACTGAAAGAAAAGAGAATGTCACAGAGGAAGAAAGGTCGTGTTCAGATTGACATTAGCATCTTAAAAAGGTGTCAAGGACGACACAATAAAGTCCAAGATTTTATTTCCACAGGACTTTTTCAAAGAAGACATTTTGACATGTCAGAGTGGGAAAAGCCCAGATGCAATTGATTAAATGAGCAACGGGTGAATTTGAGCTGTTTTGGTTTCAGGGTCTTGGTGCCTGCTGCCGCTCTTTCACACGAGCCACGTCTCCATCCGAATTTAGTTTGAAACAAATTCCTTGAACATCAGTAAAAGAAACTGTGAATGAATGCACATTTTCATCCTCTACTAAATGCATCACGATAGACACAACATGATGAAAGAAAGAGCCCGAGTCAAACCTCAAACTAACAGAAATGATGTGGAGAACGTGGTGGAAATGTGGCACTTTGATTTGAGCAACATTTCAGTTTCTTCTCTCTCTACACAGATCTGATGTTTTTGTTTCCAGCAACATTTCATCTCTTCAGTGGAGCTGAACTTCAATCGACATTGAAGTGAAATGTTTCATGTACGTCACAATTAATTCACTAAGTCTGTTTCCATTGTGCTTTGCTTTTATTGATAAAAGTTTTCTACCTCACCTTTTTGTGATACAGATGCAGAGTTACCCTTACAACGTCAAAATGTCTGCAGCAAAAAGGGCTTTGGTGGTCTTTAATGTAAAGATAGCAAAGATGCAAAAGCTCAGGTGATTAAACAACATCGTACAGCCAACGAACCAACACAATGATTCATTTCAACGAGCCCGCTGCTTCGGCACAGTTTGGTTTCAACACGGAAACTCCAGCAAAACAACCGCAGGCTCGTTGAGAAACCAACCAATCGAGAACACTGTCGCCAAAAATAACATTATACACTACGAATTCTCAACTATCATTTCCATTATGTTTCATAATACCAGTAATGTTTTTAATGAACACATCAAGTTGCAAAATCTTCATACTGACCATGTCTGGAAAACATTCAATAACAACATATTCCATTTGTTTTCCCTGCACAGCTCCTTCGGCCGACTCAAACATGACCAGAGTTTTTATGATTATGTTTAGGCCGTTTGGTGAAGGTTTGGGAAAGACTGCGGTCTTGAATTAATATAAACTGATTTGGAGAGCAAACAGGTGGCGTTTACTTTTCACCTTTTTAACCAAACCCACAACCTTTCCCTGACCTAACCTTAATCACAGTGTGTCAGTAACCAAAGCTTTACCACATGCAGGACCTGAGGAACGCCAGAGTCCAAAGCTTTGTCATCCACCTTGACCACCTCCTTACGACTTCCATGCAGTGAAAACGGATTTGGAAAACCATTTATTAATATATGAATGTGAGTGTTGGGGGACAGGGTTTCAATCAAATATGCATGAGCACACCTTCCTGGTAAACAACTTTATAATGTGAACACTGTATTTCTACAGCTTATCTTTCAATCATCAAGGTGGTGGATAAAATGATTGCCACATTAATAAATTTCCACGCTTGTAAAATCTCGTCACAGAGTTATAAACAGCTGTGCTTTGTTTTGCCGTCTGATAAGCCTCCAGATTCAGGGATCTATTACTCAAACTGCCGTTCCTGGATTGTATTTCATCTTCTCACCAGTTCCTGAAACAACCCCCCCGCAGCCCCTTCTTATAATACAGGTCCGTTTTCAGTCTAAACACCACAAAGACGATGATAAATAGATACACTCACTCTCAAAGAGAGTCAGACGAGCGGAGTAAGAGCAGGTCCTCAACCCAATGATTCACCCAGTTCAGTCTTCAAAGACGGGCTGCAATAAAGAAGGAAAGACAGAGACAAAGAATGACCACACCTGGGTGTCCGCGGCGGTGACTCAGCCCCCTTTAGACGGTAAACTGACTCACTGCCAGCTCGACTATCGCTGTCTCAGCCTGCTGCCTGAGCCAAGGCCTTGTACAGATAACACAGACAAACAGAGGAGCTCTGTCTCTCTGGCTTTTACTACATTCAAAATTATGCATGAGGAGATTTTCAGTAAACAAACAGCCGGTGTTGAACAGAGCCAACTCGCTTTACGACGTGGTTCTGACGACTCACCGAAGTGCACTAAAATTTCAGTGCAAATAGTAGAAAGAAGGAAAGTAAGCTGGTTAGTGCTCCACCTCTGAAACACGTAAGCAGCTAGATTCTTTTTATGTAATACTTCACCTCAATAAATTCTTATTGTCTGCGTGCACACGTTTCTTCCTGTTTAAATCCCCAGACTGCTGCAATTATTCCAGTATGAACTCATCATCTTTTCAAAATGGGACAGAATTGTCTTGAGACCTTTTTCACATGCTACTATTATAAACGTGTTAATGTTTGCTAGCGTGCCAAAACATTTTAAGACTATTCTAGCGTGCCAGCAAATATGGTAATGTGTGTAAATTTATGTAATGTAATGTAAATTAAAAAACAACAACATCTGTGCATTTGTTTGAATTCTAAAAAGCTGCACATGCTAACTTTTTATGTTAATGAATTTCATCATGCGAATATTTTATGTAGCTTCAATGTACCTGTCACAAACACAGGATGGTTACAAGACGAACTAATGTTTGTATCCACACGTGTTTGACCTCTTCAGCTGTTCCCCTGCTGATACACTAATTTACTTAGAGTGAAATGGATGAGAACAATAGTCATAATATACATGTAGCTGTTACAGTCATATCTAGATGATTGATGATATGTTTAAATTGCATTCATGGTCCTGATAAAACATAACTATAAAATACTATATAATAAACTGTGAGCACCCTCCTCCTCAAGGGACGGTAATGACGTTGGCTGGTCCATCACTTTGGTCCAGACTGAAATAAAACACAACATTTACTGGATGGATTATCATGAACTTTTGAACAGATCATGCTCCCCAGAGGATGAAACCAGCTGACTATAAGATTTAAGAGTTCAGAACTTGGTCACAGCAGAACAAGGATGAAGTGTCACCATTATTTTGTCCAGCCTCTGCACAGTCCAGGTGGTACCACTTGTGTCAGTGGTGCTGGAGCCCAGCAGGGGGCAGCAGAGGCCCTACACACTGTTTTACACTTGTGTATCTTATATTAAGGGGCAGAAAGACTGTGACCCTGCAGTCCTATTAAAATTAATGGCAATCAGGCTGGATCCGATTTTACTTTATCATCTTATTTAAATTTGTCTGAAAGGTGTTGTCATATCATTCTGTTTAAATCAGTGGTAGAAAGATCTATTTACACAAATAACAGAAACAAATACTCACAGATTCATTTGCTGAAGTTATGAGATTTCTGCATAGTGCTTAAAGGTTTTTCATACTGACATTTAATCATTTAAAAATAAGCATTGATTGGTCTTTTCCTCAAACAATGTCCAGTTTACTATGTTTTCATTATGAACTACAGGATTTCATTCTCAAGGTACAAAACACTGAAAAGTTTAACCCTTTAATAAATTAGTTATAATCTCATCTACCAACAAAAGTTTCAGTTTAAAACAGTTGGAGTGATTTACACGGCATGAGTAGTTAGAAAAAGTGTTCAGTCTGTCAGAGGTCACAGGTTTGATTCTCTCAGCAGCTCAGCTCAGTTTTTCAGCAGATTCTGGCATTTTCCTGGTAGAAGTTTCATTAAAATATTTCTTTTCTGTACACACTGAGCAATAAATTTGGGTGGTATGTTTTTTTTCTTTCTACAAGATGAGGGCTTTGGCGAGTCCAGCTGGGCAATAA
>JAFREQ010000028.1:85000-252500 GCA_025331565.1 Holacanthus passer
TGGCCTTTTTCCACCTGAGATTTATTTAGAAACAGATTTTTCTTGGATGGTTGAGGAGATGTTTTGACAGGCTTGTTATGATTTTCCAGGTTTAAATTTGGAATAAAAGATTATTCGAGAACCCAGTGAGTAATATGTAATCTTGTGTAGGAAGGGTTCATGCTGGTGTCACCAGTTGTCTATTTGTCATGCAGCCTACTTGAAATGTCATCTGTCCTCTGCAGATGCTTAATGAGCCTCGTCAGACCAGTTTAAACACCAGTAATACCATTATGCGTGAAAGTCTGAATATATGCAGTTATTGTCTTGGTAACAACAATTGTATAAATGTAATAGCATGAGTATTATTTGTAAGGGTAGTATTTTTAGTAGTAATCGTAATAACAAAACTAACAGCAGTTGGATTAATACCAGTACTAGTATTAACATCAGCAGTAGTTTCTACTGTACTGTGATAGCTGCTAGAGTATTACAAGTAGTAGCAGTATCACACCAAGTATTAGAAGTAGTAATAGCAGTACATTACATGGCCAAAAGTATTTTGCATTGCATCATATGTGAACAGGCCTTTACTCTTATTGTTTCTGGTTGAAATCATCCCAAAGGTGTTCGATGTGGTTCAGATCTGTGCAGACCAGTCAACTTCTTCCACACCAAACTGGGAAAACCTTTGACCTGCATGTGGGGACATTATCACACTGAAACAGGAAGGGCTTTCACAAAAGTGGAGCCACATTATTGTCTGACATATCACAGTCTGATTAAGATTTTCTTTCATTGGACATAAGGAGTGACCTAATGTACTAAGTATGTCCACATAATTCTGAGCAGTTGTAATGTTAACAGTGGTAATAATAATCAATCAGTGAAATACAGATCATTGCCTGGACTTGTAACAGAAAGACAAGATAAGAGTGCAGGCACACACACACACACACACACACACACACACACACACACACACACAGTCTTTACTTATGTCACTTTTGGGGAATTTAGACTTACATTCATTTCCTGGAGACTAACCTGAAGGACTACCTGACCTTAACCTAACCCTAACCCTAACCTCAACCTAATCAACTGGTCTTGAGTCTAGTGTATATCCCCCCCCATCCACACCCACACACACACACACACACACACACACAATTCCTCTGTCTGAGAACAGACATTATGTTTAGTCTGGAAGTCAGAGGGAGGGAAACAGATAAACTAAAGGAGAAGAGAGAAGACAAGGGAGACAGAAGAGAAAGAAGGGCGTGAGAAGAATATGTCGAAACTTTAGAAAACAGGAACAAGGTGTCAGAAGAGAAAGGTAGAGAAACCAAAAGAGCAAGAAGAGAAATCGAAATGACCAAAAAAGAGAGAACCTTTTTGCTGAATTGAAAATTGTGTAGGAGTTGATAGAAACTACGTTCGGAAACTGAAACTCATGATGGGTTGGCCTTTATTTTAAGAACAACATTATGTTTAAGGTGTTTCAGCTTGACTGGACATTCTGCAGTGGAGTGTGACAGAAAAGATGAAAGATAGAGCAGAAGAAAGTATAACAGAGGATAATCATGTTATACACTTGAGATGTGGTGATCAAAGGACGATGTCGACACGATAGAAAAAGCAGGAGTTCCCTAAAATTGTACTTCAGAAATTCTTAAGAATAGATGCAAAATTCAACAACACCATGTCTTTTAAGATGAGAATCATTTGTAATGAGCTTTGCTAATTTTATAGCTGATGTACCACTTAGCTAAACTGGCTGCGTTAGGAAAAGCCAGTTCACTAATGTTGTTATATATTAACATTAGTGTGGACATGCAGCTCAGATGAACCTGCAGTCACATGCACCTGCAACAGCTGCATTTAAAGGCACTGAATTTAGACCCATTCAGACTCGTGAAGGAGCTACAAAGACCCTGACTCACTTCAAACTATCATTCATGTGTCTGTCTGTCTCTCCTGCACAGTGTTCCTCATCTGGATCTGTGAAGTTGTAATTGCAGGGTTGCATATACCTGTTACACCCTCTGACATATAAGAGCGCACACATACGCACACTAATATGCAAAAACACATCTGTTCTGAGCGGCAGACATTGGTAGTCAAAGCACATGACATCAGCATTACTCACAGGCTAGCCGTGTGTGTGTGTGTGTGTGTGTGTGTGTGTGTGTGCGGTGAAGTCATTGCTGGTATCAGCTTGTAAGAATCATTTCCTACCAGCAGCTTGGTTTCCCTGTACATTTGTTACTACATGTCTGGCCTTCTGAACGCCAACACCTCCACCGTCTGTCTCTATAGCCAACATAAATGTTAGCCACAGCGTTTGTCTGAGCGTGTGTGTGTGTGTGTGTGTGAGTTCAGCTGGAGGGTAGCAGTATTTATTTTGGTTATTGAATTCGAGGAAGAGAGTCAGAGCGTTCCTGAGCGGACGGGAGGTGACTGCAACACAGGAAGGACACACTGTCACTCTTTGTGCTCAAGACACATTCCTGTAGCTGCTTAGTCACAAGTTTGATTCCTGTGTACTCATGAGCAAGACACCGAACCCCTACCTGATGGTTTTGTATGTTTTTTTTTCTTTAAAGGCGAACAGTGTATTGATATAATGTATATAAACTTGGGATTTGATAGTATTTCATCAAATTTGACTCCATTATCAAAATGTGCTTATTGAATAATGATACCTTTCAAATCCCTTAATGGATCCATTTGGGTTCAGCTTTTATTGGTAACTTAAAAAAAACAAACAGATGAAAGACTCAGTTGAGACCATATTTTTTGTTAGTCGAGTGGGCAGAAACATAATTAACAGCTCATAAATGCAGCCTTAAAATGAGATGAGCAGCAGAAGATATTAAATGTTGATTTAATATTTATCGGACACAGCGTCCACTTGCAGATCAGAGTGCTGCTCACAAACACTCTGGCTGAGCACAGACACCGGCTTGCAGAGAGCGCTCTAACCAGACAACAGCCAAGTTTCAGTGTGGCCTTTTGGCAGGTGACAAAAGCCATTAATGTTAATTGATCACAGCTCGTGCATCATCAAGAAAAAATGAGAGGCCTGCTTAGCTGAATGTTTTGCACATTGCTAATAAAACTGAAAAGATTTGTGAGCCTTCGAGTTCAGTGAATCCAGGTGTTTTATCCACCTGAATCACATCCAATGGCAACGTCTATAATTTAGACGTTTGAGACATTTGCTTATTTTGATTATTGTGATTCACTTCTACTTTATATTGAATACGTGTTCAAAAGCACAGCTGTCATTTACTATATTTCTAGCTTGAAAAAAGTCACTCTTTCTTCTGAAATCCATCATGTGTCATACTGTCATAGTCATGTGTCAATCTGTACAAAAACATAACTCTCCACATCCTGTTGAAGCTCCCATGTGACACAGAGATGATGTTTACTAATCACTATGAAAAACAGCATTTTTATCCACTTCCACTTTTGACAGTGTATTTGTGCTGCAGAACAACATCCCGAGGCAAACTGCACGCAACTTTGCCTTTGATCGCTCAAACTGTAATAGCCGTACCAGAAGCAACTTTTACACCGTTTAGCTGAAGTAGCCGTCACAAATGTGCTGTCACTGTAGCTAAGCTGAAACAGTGTGAGCAAGGAGACGCAACAATGGAAAGAGAGACAAAGAGTCGACTTCATCAGTGTTTGAGAGGACGCTTCAATTCAGGCACAAGCTGTAACTGAACTGCTCTTTTTGTCTGTGCTGTCAGTTTTTATAGGTGTAATGTTTGGGATCTATTCATAGAAGATCAGTTATCAGTTTTTAGGGGTGACTGTGGCCTGAATGCCCCAAAAACAAACCTAAAAAGTGAAAGAAGAGGTCAATTCTGGCTATTGTGAGGCAAAGTTTGTCTTTTTTTCTGTCTCCGTATTTTAGTTTTCATTGATTGGTTTTCTTTCTTTCCTTCTGTCTGTCTCTCATTCTGTCTCTTTTTCTCTCTCACTCAGTGAATCATGGAAATTAAATGATTGAGTCTGTTCTGGCTGGCCTCCTAGACTTATTATGTAAACCTCTCTGTCTGGCTGTCTCAGTACTCTGTGTGTGTGTGTGTGTGTGTGAGTGAGTGAGTGCGCACATGTGTTAGTCGGCATTTGTCTATTAATTTCCTGTCTGTGCGGCTGCGTATTTTAGTTTGTATGTATGAGATGTTGCGATAGTGGATTTGAAAATTTTTGTTCTGCATTTGCCTTTTCTTGCCATAAAGAAGAGAGGTTGATATCATGAGTGTTAAATGAAGCCTGTGTGGATCAAACTTTGCCTTTTGTGTTATTTTATCCTTTGATTGGCAGCTGGCATCGTCTCAGAGCCAGAATCACTTTAATCTTCATGTACGATAAACAGACAGTAATTTGTCTCGGAAGAAATGATTTATCCTCCGAACGTCGACTCAGCTGCATTCTCTTTGTTTAATATATAGCACATGATACTGGGAGCTGCCCAGTACAGCCACAGGGGAATCTGGAGCAGTTGCTCAAGAGCACGTCAATGGGAGCTGTTGATGCAGGGAAGAGCATTTCCTGTTGACACTCCCTGTCTAGTTGCTTCAGTCCTGCTGACAACCTTCAGTCCTTCTGTCAATGTTTCCTTCTTTCCCATAGTCCCGAGTCCCAGAAATACAAATCCAAGTAATTTTTCTCATAGACAAAGTTACTCCACTGTCTCTTCTAGCTGGAGCACTGTTATGGATTGGATGGGCATAAAACTTCAGGTTGAAAAGGACTAATAACTGTGTTAGTAACATCAAGGGGCGAGAAACATCCAATCACAAAGCTTAAAATGCCACTTATGGCGGGTCGAAACTAAAGATTACGGTGTTGACGAAACCGAAAAGACCATCTCCAACTTAAATCCTTCCTCTTAGAAATTCTGGGTCAACTTTGGATACATTCAGTAACTATGGTGTTGTGTTTTGTTCTCGACTGCACAAAACGCTTCCATGTTGATTCACGTCTCTGACTGGTTTCTTCTCCTTGACATTGACAGCAGAGGTTTGTGGGTAAAAACTGTTTGCCGTAACATAAATTGGTAGATTGTATTATTATCCAGGGAAGTCCTGTGTTTCTGTGTTAACAAACATACTTTCAATTAATCTATTTCCACCTTCTTTTTGCTCCTTCCTGACCTCCTTCCTTCTTTGCTCACATCCTTCTTCCTTGCTTCCTTCTTTTCTTCTTTGCTTCCTTCATGCCTTTCATTCTCAGCTGTTCATTGTTTCTTGGTCTAGACGCCAATAACATTCACACAGAAACCAGAAAAAAGTCATCATCGCGGTCTCATCATGCATATATGTAGATGCATGCAGCGTGTGCGTCTGGGGGTCAAGGTCATCGTCACATTGGGGGTCGTGTGTGTTTGTGTGTGTGTGTGCTCCCTGCATATAATCTGCATACAAGACAGTGTTCAGCTGAGGCCCTTGTAGTCTGTTGGACCCATATTGTCCCATTAATTAGTCTGAAGTCAGAGCTGGTCCTATATGTCTGTCTCGCAGTGTGAATAAATCCATACAGAGACTGTCTGAGGACCAAGAGGCTGCGCTATAAATAAAGGCAATGACTGTCTGCCTTATATATGCATAGTGTTCTGCGACAATGTGGAAAAGTTCGTCTCTTGTTTTTCATTAATTAGTCTGAAGCAGAAGAAAACCCTGTATGGCTGTCTGGTCCTCTAAATAACTCAATTGTAGTCTGTTTAAGTAGCTGAAAACAACTGTGTCCTGTCTTTCATTAATTAGTCTGGCCCGGGGGAAGTTGGTGTAGGATGGTCTCGTTTTTAAGTGTTCACATTCACATCTGATTATGTGGAAAGGAAAAACTTAAATGTGTCTTTTGGCTTTTGTTAATTAGTCCAGTCTGGAAGTGCTCAGTGTCACCTGTTAATGTGGATCATGGACGGAAGGTTGTATATTTTAACGAGATGAAACAGTCAATTAATCAATCGATTGACAAAAAATAGATAAATCAAACATTGCCTAATTTCAGCTTCAGATTTGCTGTTTTAGGCTGTTAATCAAACTAAACAAGCTATTTGAAGACATCAGATGCCTGTGATTTTTCACCATTCTGTGCCATTGAATCTATTAATGAAGAAAACAATCGGCAGATTAATTGATAATGAAAAGAATCATTAGTTGCAGCCCTGATTTTAAGAGCTTATTTGGTCACCAGTTTAGAAGTTTCTTGAGCCTGAAGATCATTATTGTCCCTTGTTTATAGTGATAGACTTTCTAAAGTGTCAGATGATGACATGGTCTTCATTGCAACGTGTGTTTCATTGCTTAGTCAGAGCCATACGTTCTGTTTGGCAGTTTTCTAAGCAGCTACCTGTCATTTGGTCTAATTTGTTGCTTGGGTTTCTTTAATTACTCACAAGACGTAGCTCAAAAGTGTCTGTTTAATTAGTGAGCCAGGCTTAGGTCTCTGCACTCTGTGATATGAAAAAAGAATCTCTGTAGTCTTTCATGAATTAGTCCAAACCAGAATGTACAGATTTGTAGTATGACAATTTAAACAAACCATCTTTCAGAAAAAAACAATAGTCTCAACCAACAGACAGATATTAAAGTAGTTAATCTCTAACAAAACGAAACTGTTTACGCTGCAGAAGGAACTTTGAGTAGCTGCACTTTTTAATTGTTTTGCTGTTAGAGAGTCTCTTTAGCTGCTTGAAGCACCATCTGTTGTTCCTTTTTAATTAACCAATATTTAATGTGAAAGTAGCAGGTTGATTTTAGATGATATGGAAAGCTACGTAGCCTTTAAATAAATCTACTTTAATGTTATTATATGTCTGTGTCGGCCTGATAAACACATCCTGTATGTCCAGAAACAAGAAATATGTCTCCAAACAGGCCTGAGTGATTGAGTCTACACACATTTGTTTAGCATATAATTGCATTACAAATTCAGATTCAGATGTGTGTATGCAAATGCTTGTTGTGTTGATGGGGGATTTTTTTGCATATGAAACCAACGTTGCTCAGCATCTGCAGGGAGAGAGGGTGAAGTGAGGCAGTCTGGGTGTCTGGGAGGGCAAAGGTCAAGGGTCAGGTCAGGAAAAGGCAGCAAGGGGGAGGGGTGAAAGGTTCATTGTCAAAACAGTGGGGGCTGCTTTTGGAAGTATGTGTGTGTTTTGTATTATTTAGAAATACATCACTACGATTTGCTTCTAATTGCCTTCCATAACCTGAATTTTCATTATGCTGAGCTAATTGTCAGTTTACCAAAATGTGACCCTGCACTTTGTGGCGTCACTGAATATATTGAATATATTGTTTGCTTGTTTTATAGAGTGTAAATATGTTTAGGTGTGTGTATGAGGCCTTTGATGAGGAGTTACTGATTGAGTTGAAAATCGTCCAGCATTACCTGCTCACAATGCTGCCAGTAAATATGTAATATTGCAACTGACAGCGGACAGACAGATTAAAAGCTGATTGACTGCACTATCGCTAAAATGCTAATTGAAGGGTTTTTGTAGTTTATCACCAACCAAATCTCAGATCAGTCTTGAAACAGTTGCACGGTCTCCAAATATGCTAAATATGCACACAGAGTTTACATTTTGAAAGCTCTGGCCATTGTTTGAATTTTTTCAATATCAGTGTTTTTTGAGGAGCTTAGTTTCAGGAATTAACTGCTTTTCATTTTAAAAAAATGCCAGACTGCTCAATGAATCAGTGGTAAATAAAATGAGCAAAATGTCTGACTTCGACAACATTATATTGTGCTATAAACACACTCTAAGCAGCAGGGTCTGAAGTCAGGTGTTATCTTTTGAAGTTCAGTACCTTTCCTTACATTTTCATGCTGTGCTCAAACGATTGCGTGTCGACTACATATTGTGGCAGAAAGTAGGATTTCCACTGAATGATGATCTGAGTAACGTCGACCTGTTACTGACACAGTACATACGTTGTTCTTTTCATACCATATACGTACGCGTGCAGCAGAGCTGAGATGTCACTCAGTCAGCTGGTCCTGACTGCGAGACCGAGTCTAGACAAAAGACACTGCAAACCTCACACACATACTCAACCCCCAACACACATGACATACATGTTCATGACCGTGGGCTTGACCCCTACACACACACACACACACACACACACACACACAGACTTGTAGGGAGGACTGTGTCTGCCTCACTTTGCCCTCTGGCCCATAGGAAACAGCTGGGACCACATCATTTGCATCCACAAACACAGACACACACACACACACACAGACGACACCCACCTCTCTGTTTATATTACTAAAAATGATCATTATACATTCAACTATTCAAACACACAGGCACAATGCACAAGTAATTCTTATTATAAACAGCCATCCTGACAGAAACCAAGCTCCACCTCAACGACTACACACACACACACACACACACACACACACACACACACACACACACACAGAGGCTACATTACTGTGTCTAGACAAAGCAGCAGGCTAGAAAGGCATACAGACACAGTAGGCAACTTTATTTGCACACTAATGATGTGATTTTAATGGTTTAGGGCAAAAAAATGTGAACATAAAAGCCCATGAACACATCAAAGTAAAAAGTTATCATGATAATGCTGTTATTTGAAATAACCATAGTTTTGATTATTCGTATTTCTCTCCCCTCTGGCCTGTTGTCCACACCAAGCTGGTGTTTTTCAAACCACAAAACTGAGCTTTTAGTCTTCAGAATGAATAAATCTGAAAACACCAGCCTTACATTTTAGTGTTGATCAGGGAAAAGCATAACTAAGCCTACTCACAGTGGAATATCTTTGTGTTTCAGACTGTTGGTTGGACAAAACAAACAATTTGAAGACTTCACCTTGGAATCTGAGAACTGGTGATTTTTCATTATTTTCTGACATTTTATAGATTAAACGATCAAATAATTATTTAAAAAATTCTCATCTGCAGACTGTAATTTTTAGGAACGTAGTAAATGTGTCTGCACAACTTTGACCTGTTTAAATCTTGGTGGAGGCCCAAACAGAACTAAAAGGAGAATGAATATTGGACTTTAATTCATATATACACAAACACAACTCCAAATAAATGATAAATCTGCTCTGTGACTGTTGGATGTGTTTGTTTAACCTAAACATGCCAGTTTTGACTCCATTAAAGTCATTGCGATGACGTTGACTGTGCTGTGGGAACCACAAGAACTGATGATGATAGGGAAAGAACTACAAAAATATGAAATTTAAAAGCACAAAACATGATGTTTAAGTATTACAGCCTTGATCAGATTCAGGTGTCTGATCGAGGTTTGTATTTTCATCATTTTTCTGTTTCTCGCCTTGAGAACATTGCGTCGTTATCACGTCAGACTCCACCTCAGTCACATGTTAATCTGAGCGTCCCGGCCTTGTTCAGCCACAATGGCCTAGAAAAAGAAAGGCCTTTCTTTTTGAGGAACTTCTTAAAAAGTTGTTTTTGTACCTCCAACGAACGGGACAGCGAGGGTAGAGTCTTGTTGCAGGAAGTAAACTTTGAGCCAACAAGTTTCTTGAAAAAAAGTCCCCATCACATTTGAGCTGACAGATTCTTGGCAACATCAGACACACAATCGCAGCTCGCATTGTGTCCAACAACCTCCCTCACCTCGTTCAGTGAAGAGAGGGTAGGCCTTGCCAGCTGGCACACACACACATACTGTATATATGAGGCCCATATCGTTTTGTGCTCCGTAGGCACTGAGCCAGTTTCCCAGCTTGTTTGCCATCCATCCATCCATTAAGCCTTCATTACTCAACTACAGATCCGCTCATGGTAAACATTTGTGACACTGATGCTGCGGAGAAATGTTGACAACATAAGTCACTGTCAGCTGTGAACTTGAGTACATGGAGATTTGCTCTCTTCTCTTATAAGAAACAGAACTTCCAGGTGTGTGTTGGATTTTATCCAGATGTCACATTTGATAAATGTTAACTTGAGAATTTTTCCAACCAGCCGAAATTGTTTTTGGTATAAAATCCAGTGAGAATTCAGCTTGAAATATCCTCAAAGTTGAATATTTTCACATTTTCCTGTGCTTCACTACACCTCCCTCACTCTTTCCTTTTTTAAACTTGCTACGCCTCATTGGGATGGTTTGTCACAGTGATCATGTTTGGGTTTCTGCAGAGATTTGTTTTGTCTGAAGTGGAGGTAATCGCTCGCTCAGACACAAAAGAGAGGGCGAGTTGATTCATGTGGAGGATAATCATTTGAGCAGATTCTCTGAGGAAGAAAAGATCTTTTCAAAGCCAGGTGTTTCTACTGTTTCTACTGTCGGCCGCCGAGCCGCTCTGGCGAAGCAGGTGAAGCTTCGGTGTCTTGTTCGACGGCAGCTGTGTGGTGAAACAGGAAGCATGAAAGCATTCACATGCAGCACGGTGGTGGACAGACTGAGGGGTTGACAACAAATTACTGCACAGACTTATCTTGAGACCCCCTGGAGTCTATCATGAAACGACAGGACACGACATTTATCTGTCTAAGAGTCTGAGAATTATAATGAACCTAAAATGAACTGCTGATCACCACATATTAACAGGGCATCAATAACAATATGCCATTATGTCATTTAGAGCTACATTCATTGATTTTTTGGCCACTTGGGGGCAGAACCACTTCATAACAATCTGACAAACACATAATTCAGACCTCTCCTTATAAAGTTGTTATGATGTTAGCAAACACCAGACATTAATCAACATTATCATCCTGCTTGTCCTGCAAGTCCAGAATTCACTCAGGTTTGGTCTTTACCAACACCTAAAAAAAGATATCTGGCTCTTTAGCTGCTAAATGTTTTATTCACTAGCTAGTCACTAACTTTGTCGGCTGTTTGGTAGGAGGCAGGTTTATCAGAGCTTTGTTTCTGAAAACAGCTTCCAAAACTACGAGCTAAAAGAGGCTGAAAAGCTCTGTAGAGCTGCAGAGTTGGTGATAATTCTCAGTGGGATACGAGTGGCTCCTTTCACATTATATGATTCTTTGTTAATATAAATGATTGATTAGCAGAGATTTTATTTGAGGCTGTGTAGATGCTGGCTCAGAGGAAACAGCCTGTTGAATCACATGACACACACACACACTGTTTGAACACACACACTGTAGATGTCCATGTAAGACATTAGCATTATTCATAATGCTGACCTGTTTTCCACACACACATTCACATAATCTGAAGCCACAGCTACACGTGCTTTCAATTCATTACCATTGTTTATTAACGTGGAATTGATTTTCCCAGACACACACACACACACACACACACACACACACACATACACATACGGTCAGACATTCAGAGCATTCAGACATTGTTGTGTCTAGCCAGGTGTGTGTGAGGACCGGCTGAACTGGTTTTGGTTTGGCAGCAACACACTGTTTGGACAGGGACAGCATGTCTGGCTCACACACACACACACACACTTACCCACATCCCCCTCCTTTGCAAGCTTGATCTCACACTCTTTCACACAACTGCATTCACTTTATCTAACACAGACACACACACACACCTGCGGTTTCAGCATAACAGGTTTGTCCTTGAATATTTTTTAGACTCAGTTTTTGCCACCTCAAAGCGCCCGATTGTCACTGAAATACACTTAGCGAAGAAGAGAAAAGGCAACATTTCTTTTCTTTTTTCTATGCGGGTCCTCGCTCCTAAAAAAAAACATAGTCTCTAACATTTATGTGATGTCTTATTAAAGGACATTCAGCCTTGTTGTGAAAGTTCTGAGTCAACTTAAGACCTTCAACTACAACTGAGGTTTGGGAAAATGGTATTGACATATTGACTATTTAATATTGGGCAGCAAAGTTCTGCAGAAATGGATTTATGACAGACTGTAACTGTCAATGTGGGCGTACAGAGAAGTTTGCTTTATTCTATTTAAAAAATATTTATTTGAAAAGGGCTCAAATGCCAGAAACCAATTTTATTGATTTACATTTAAATCCCATATAATCAAACTGATAATAGCTACAACAACCAATGACATCTAACCAGATCAAAGTATAGTTCACAAGACCAAGAATGTTGATGTGGTTTTTTGATAATCAATTAAATGCCAAAAGAAAAAAGCCAAACATTTTACGGTTTCAACTTCTGAAGTTGGAGTTTGTGCTGCCTTTCCCTGTCTGACATAGTGAATGAATCTCTTTTTTGGTTTTGAACTGTTGATCAGATACAGTGAGAGATTTGATGACGTCCCCTTGAGCAACAGAAAATTTGTGAGAACCATTTTGCAGTTTTCTGATGTTTTATAGACCAAATGATTAATTGATTATTTTGGAAATCATCACATTTTTATTATAACATGTAACAGCAGCATTTATCATTGTCATGATATAGGTAATTGTGACATATATATTTTAGATTTGGACACCTTGGCTCCTGGGCACTTTGGCAGTCACTGCACTATTACTAACCTGATGCACTGTGAATGTGTGCATGTGTGTGAATATACACCCACTGCAGACTGTTAATGATTACTATTATGTCTAGCATCACACTGGACCCGAGCCATCACACACACACACACACACACACACACACACACACAACACACACACAGCCCTCTGCATGTGACCTGCCCTCTGCGACTCAGTCTGACTTCCCTCTCTCTTTCACATTCAAATGAACAGTGTGTGTTTGTGTACGACGGCCTGACTGTGTGTGTGTGTGTGTGTGTTTGTGAACGTTGGACTGTGTGTGTATCTGTGTGTGCGGGGGTGCGAGACGACAGGGGTAGTCTAGCTCCTTCTGGCTAGAATTCTAATGAGCATCTCGCGCACACACACACACACTCACACACACAGACACACACACACACTCACTCTTACAGAGCCAGACAAGCAGCTGATAATGAGGTTTGATTTTCATATGTTTCAGACAGAATGCTCTGCAGGTCAGCTCGTACACAGAGAAGCAGTGTGTGTGTGTGTGTGTGTGTGTGTGTGTGTGTGTGTGTGTGTGTGTGATTTAAGGTCTTTGCCTTGTTGGACTTTACATGTTCTCACTTTTTCCGTTGTTAACATTAATGACCGTGTGTGTCCATTACAGTAGGTGTGTCATTTGCCTTTGTCTGTGTTTTGTCTCTGTTTAACTGATGTCTCTGATGTCAGCACAGTCAGACTTCCTTTTAATTTTTATGTATTTCATTTATTTTTTTTTAAAGCACAGACAGACTGCTGTTTGTGGTCACATTAACAACCAGAAATTACACAAACATTCAAGCTCTTAGACCAGTTAAAACACAACATGTAATACATCAGTCACTTCTGCTTTGGTATTGCTTTTTATAATGTTGCATCATTTTCTAGTTCTATTAGATGTTGAAACGTCCCCTAATTGCCGCAGTCTCAAAGGAAGTGAAATAATGTAAAAGGAGAAACAAAAGAGAGTTGCAATGTATGTGAAGAGTGATTCATTTTTTACTTGCACCAGCCTCTGAGCAGATGTTATGTCATTTGTCTTAACTCTACATTACTTTTATGTCCCCAGTGCAGTAATGGAAAATTATAGCTTAGATTATTCCAGACCACACTCTGGTCAAGATCATACCAACACACATAAACAGTGTGGAGACATTTTGTGCGTATTTCAATTTAAAACCAACCACAATTCATCTCAGAAAATCGATAAATAAAGAAATACATCAAGGAGAAACCCTGGAAAATAAAATTACAGTAATGTATTTCTTGCTTCTTTGAAATTCTCTTTCACAACGTTACATCATTCTGGTGCGTTGGCAAAGCAAGGTAGGAAGTGCTAATAAAACAGTTCTTCAAACTAGTGTAAAAAAAAAAACAACTTTAAAGCTCACTGTCAACCTTAGCGATGTGTGCAACTGTTCTCCACGAATATGGCTCTCAAATGAGCAAACTTTAAATGTCTCTAATCAGCTTTTCATCCATGTTGCTCCTGAAAACGATGAATCACAGTGACTGGAGGCTGAATGCTCAAAATCTGTGGCCTGTGTGTATGTGTGCCACTTTCATCGTGTTTTGTATGGTGGCACTCATGTTTGAAACACAGTACAAAAGGCAGTTTTTAGGCCTGCTAGCACTGACTGTGTGAGCAGCAGCTCGTATCAGACTCTGTGACCTACTCACTGATAGCATTAGCATAGCTAGCGTTCCAGATGAGACTCACAGTTTAACATGGGAGTTCCCTGGATTAGCACGCTAAATTTAGACTAATGCTCCACTCTCCTTCCCTCTGCTCTCGTCTACTCTGTTTATTCTACCCTGTCAGTTCATCAAGATAGTTTACTGTATCGTGATATACTGTGTTTCAATGTCACTGTATAGAATATAATTCATGGTGGATCTTCCACTCCGGCTGTTTTGTGTCCTGTTCATGTGAAACGTGACAGTCGTCCCGGACGAGATGTGTTGAAAATGACGTTTCCTTTTTCAGAGCTGAGAAAGAAAGATGAGAATCAGAAAGGAGACGCACAGAAAGATGAGGAGGGACGATGATAATTGACCCCCTCAACCACACACACACACACACACACACACACACACACCAACACAAAAATACACACCTCCCTCTCCGTTTTCCCACTGTTGGAATCAGCAGTGGGAGTTTTGTGGACCAAAGTTCCCACACTTGTTGGCTGCACCATGACCGTGGCTTCCAAAGTCAATGGAGTGTGTGTGTGTGTGTGTGTGTGTGTGTGTGTGTGTGTGTGTGTTTGTGTGTGCCCCCCTGCTTCCACCCCCTATAGCCTTTCTCATGGAAATTGGCAAGCAAGCAAGTTGTGTGCCCCTATGACCTATAACTCTCTCTCTCTCACACACACACACACACAGACAAACATCTCTCTCACACACACATAGACACACTGATACACAAACACACACTTACACACACACACAGCTGTCTGTGCTATTTCTGACTCCCCAGACTGTCGAGTCATCCGAGGACTGAGAAAGAAGGGGGGAGGGAGGAATTAGCAAGCTTCTCTCTCTCTTCCTGCCCTTTTCTCCTTCCCTTTCTCCCTTTCCTCTCTGTTCATCATTGATTTTTTTATTTCACTCTCCTTCCTTGTCTCCTTCCTCCTTCTTCCTCTCTCCTTCCGTTGCTCCTATTTAAACTTTCTGTTTTCCTCATGATTTCTTTTCTCTCCCTTTCTTTCTTCTTTCCTTCTACCCCTCAGGAGCTCTTATTTTCTCTTTCCTTCTCTCATATATATTACCTTCTTTTCCTTTATCCTTTCCTTTCATGGATGTGGGAAGCAGGGGTGCATCAGGAGCTGCAGTACTTTCTAAAATCAGACATAATATCAGTTAGATTGGAGACATATTACAACATGTATTCATTTATTTATAATACAAATGTAAACTGATGCAGCAGGTCGGAGCTTTTCTATTGCCTGTCAACATATCAAAGTGTTTTGGGAAGTTATGAGTTTTTCAAGTGAATTAAAGTGGCCGAAGACATGAGGGCACAGATCATCCTGTCAGCTATGGCTAGAGCACATAATGTAATGATTCTCAGATAAAGTCTATAAACTGCGCTGCAGGCTGGAGTCTCTGCAGTGACGAACAGTGTGAACAGGTCCAAGGCTGGTTGAACGTGCACATGTAGATCTGCGTATCGTCTCCTGAGTGAAGTGTCTGCATCGTCACTGCGCTGCGTTATTATAAACTGCTGTATGATGAACCGGTCGTAGGCCACGTCCTTCGCCCACGTGCACATCCTGTCTCACTCCCTCATCATCTCCCTGCAGGTTTCATGCTTGACTTCAGTGTTCTTGTCTGTGAAGCTGCTGTGGCTGCTCTGACATACAGTATGTTGGTGGTGAAGTTTGTTGTCTGGTGTAGTTTTGTGAAATGTAAATAACTATTAGATATAAATGATCCTGGCCAATGAAATTCATGTGGAAACCATGACTCTGCTGCATCCTATCTCTCTCTTCCTCTACTCCCACCCTCCTCCCTTCCCACCATATTTTCTTCCTCCCTGTCTTTCTCGATTCCTTCCTCTCTCCTCTTTACCACCCCTCCTCTGTCCTCCTGACCCCCCCCTCTCTCTGTCTGTCTGCTCTCTCTGAGCCATCTGACTCGGCAATGACCGGCTGTGACCTTTAGCTGAATGCAGGAGGAGGAGGAGGAGGCAGATAGACGGAGAGCAGGCAGCGGATGACAAATGAGCTAATTGCTTCAGATTAACCATGGAGTGTCTGCCTGCCTGCCAGGCTTACAGCCTCCTCCTGTCTAGACAACACCCCAGAGGGAGGGAAGAGATCAGCAGTCTCTCTCATGCAACATGACCGAGAAGTGAAAATGTTTTAATGGCTTTTTTTGTTGTTTTCCTCTAAGTTGCACAAGGCAAGTTTAAAGAACTGTAGCTTCAGTGCAAAGAAATCCTGTCAGATGAGGTCAGTAATCTGCCCGCAGGAGCATTGGTGTTATTTAGTCTGAACAGACTTAAAAAAGAAGGGTGCTGCAGAGGTCGAGATATCCTGACTTTTAGTTCCTATCAAACTCCAAAAATCTTTTATTTCCTACAGTGCAAACTTTTAAGTGTTTTCTTACATCCATGTCTTTCAAACTCCACACCTCCAGTTTGTAACACAGGCTTTCTGTTTTATATTGGAGTCTCCAAACCCAAGCTGAGCTATAAAATTGTTGCAGTGCCCCTTTCATTTGTCCGGTCAGTAAATACTCAGTAAGTCAGAGCATGTAATAATCAGAGAGGACAAGATGATGCACTGGACAGATATCAGTCCTGACTTTTGATTCGTCTCTCGACTTTTCCTGCCAGTCACCAAACCAGCTGCAGAATATAATGAGGAACTTCCACAGTGTCTCACACATGAGGAAATAAGACCAAAATCTTTCTTTTTCTGTAACTGTTTGTCCTCAACGTGCAGAGACGTTCACACGAGACAGATCAACGAGACGTTGCTTTGTGGAAATTTGAATCAAAGTGGAAAATTGCCTTTGGCCTGATCATATATCATTAAAAGCAGCCAAGACAGTTAGTTGAGGACAGACATGAGGAGCAGAATATCTACAAACAACATATTTTTGAAAGATGTGGGAGCAACCACAGAGGTCGTGTCCTTTTCTGAGAATATGGGCACCAGTTTACAGGACGATTTTTCACTCACTGTGCTTAAATCAGAAACTGAATAAACTGAATTTATTTTTGACAGCTTGGAGAAAACTCTGAAAAGCTTTTAGACCATCATGGAGAGAACCTCTGGAACAGCTGAATGAAATAACTGTTCAAATAAATGCAATATTTTACTGAATTTCCAGCTCTTTTTAAAAATGATCTTGGGGGTGAGGGACTACTTTGACCTCAGTATTTCTGGATGCATAAAAAAATCATTATAAAAACGGGAGCAGGTGCAAAATTTAGTTTGTAAAAGAAGATTAAGAAAGTTGGGCATTCAATATTTTGTGTAGATTTGGCACAAACAGCTAGTTGTCCATGTTTTTTTGTGTAAAATTGTGACAGAAATCAAAGGCAGGAAACCCTGAGTGCTGTTTGGCTCAGTGTTAAAGGAACACTGTTATTGTGTGTCTTCGCTGAAGCATGTTTTGGCCTCAAGGATGTTTTTCACCGGTGCATCTGTACAACACATTTGCTTTATAAATGATTTTTGTCATGCCAAAAAAGCTTCTGAAATTGAAAGGAAGAGACATGGAGACAAGAAGAGAAGAGAGAAAGAAAGCTATGTACGTTTTCATTCCATTTTATATCTATATTTTATTTTATATGTATTTTAGATATGCACATAACAACTTGAGAATATTCCTGCATATTGCACAAAAAATGTTTTTCTGCTTTGTCAAAGTGGAAAAATTGGTGCATTGGTATTGTTATGTAATCGTGTTGCACCTTCTGCTGGAAATTCACTTACGATGTGCAGAACATCTGGATGGAAACATAACATGGGAAAATGATTTCCTTGTTAGTATGCAGAGTGGAAGGAGTGAGGCAGCAGGAAATGGAAGAGAAGGAAGAGAAGAGAAGAGAAAATGGAGAGCATGAAAAATAAGAAAGGACAAGAAAGAGGAGGGAGGAGGTCTGCTGACTGACCCGCCGACCTCGCCGTTTGGGAGCTGACAAGTTTTACCGCAGGCTGATGTACACACACACACACACACACACACACACACATTCAGATACAGTCAGAAAGTATTTTTTATGACTCATCAAATCAGAGAAGCTGAATAGAAACAGCAAACTTTCATTACTTTTCCTCAATACTGCAACAAACCTGTCACACTATGATTAATGATCCAGTAACGAATAAAATAATTAAATGAAAGTGTAAAAAATGTATGATTGTATGGAAAATGTAACTGAAGGATTTCATCTTATAACTTAGAGTGAAAAAACATCTTCGTGCAAATACAGTATTTCAGGGGAAAATGTGGCATTGAACTAAAGTGGTAAAGATATTTTTCACAGCAAAGATGTTGACTTGTCAAACACATTATATAACATTAATGATGGCGATTGTCATCGAGCCATCATTAATGTTTCAGTCCCACCTGCGCTTTTCTTGCTGTGACATAACAAAATATCTGCTGTCCTGAATCTGATTAACCTGGAAATTATAAAGAAACACGAATCAGTTTTCAAGTTTAGCAAAACCTGCCAGACAGAAAGTACAAGATGGACAGATTTCTGACATTCTCATCAAACAAACACCTCAGTCAAAACCATAATATGAAGAAGCAGAGTCTTGTGTTTGTTGGCGTTTGTTCAACAGAAAGTAACAGGAACTAAAATGGAACTGATTAAAATGCAAACAGTTTATGTGTTGATGAGGAGTGAAATCTGTTGGTGTTTCAAAAAGGTCGTGACAGAAAAAGTTTGCAAACCACGACAATAATCATTCAAGTAAGTGCATTTGTACGAGGTAATAATGATTGATCGAATTCTTGCACTGGTAATGCAAAGTAGTCATCTTGTATAAAGTCAGGAAAACAACGGGACAGGTGTGGCTGTGTTTGAGTTTGAAAAGCGAGATGGACGTGAAGGGAAAGGAGAGAGGAGTTGTGGGAGTGTTTTGGCTGAAAGACAGAGTTCAGCACCAGCTGACAGGGCAGAGAGATGGACAAGCTGTCAGCAGGCAGTGTGCCCACACACACACACACACACACACACGTAGTGGAGGTCTGGGTGGCTTCACACAGATGGCGAGGCTGGCATCACAGTGTTTGACTGTCTGTTCCTTTTTGCCTTTTACAATGATAACAGTCTTTAATAAGCAGAGGAATGTGACGGTTCACGTTTCCTTATTTCAGTCTGTGTGTTTGTGCTTCTCTGTGTGTGTTTGTGCTCATTTCTTCCTTCCTTACTTCCTTCACTTCATCCTTCCCTCAGGTTTCCTATGATAGTAAATATAATGAAGACAATTGCGAAACTACCGTTCCCCCATGGTTTCTGTCGCACATTCAAATCCTGGATTCTTTCGTTTGACACAGATGTTTTTCAGAAGCAGAGCTGTGGACCAAACGAAGTATTGACCTGTGACCAGAAGTCGGTTATACAGTGTCAAACTTTAAGCCTGTGTTTAAACCCAGTGCTGTACGGCTATAATCCTGTTATAAAATCATACTTTTCTGATTTACCAGCAGAGAAACTGCCTGTTCTATTTTTTATTTCCACATCTACATATACTTCTAAAACTTGGCTTAACTTGGGCAGTAGGTGCACAGAACAGCTTAGCTTTGAGAATCAGTTGTTGAAGTAGAGTGTTTATTATATATATTATATCGTATTTCTTGTAAAATTCGACCTAAAACCACAGGACTGACAGTTCTTTAGAAATGTTTACAACACTTCAGTTTACAGCTCCTTGATTTTTCACTTCCTAATGAGCCGAGCTGCTCCCCCTCCCTGCCTCCCTCCCTCCCCCGTCTCTCTCTCTCATCATTATTCTGTCCGTCCCTCTGACCCATCTGTGCCTCCCAGACGCTCCCACCACTCCCCCTCTTTTTCTCTCCCCTCTCTCTCTGTCTCCTTCTCTCCCTCCCCCCCTCCCTCACATTGACCCCTTTTGTTCACAGCTATTGGGTGGTGGAGGCGGCGGCGGCGGGGCAGGAGGGGTCCAGTCAGCTGTTTCCTTAGTATGTGTGTGTGTGTGGACAGTGTGGGAATGTGTGTGAGAAAAAGTTGCAGACAAAACTGGTTCGAGCCTCAGAGTGTGTGTGTCGACCGGTGAGGACACACACGGTGTCGCAGCATCCACAGGACATGTAGTTTGGAGTCTAACTGCAGCGGGAAGATTTGTTTTACTTTCTTTTATTTTAGTTGTTTTGGTTTCATTTTAGCTCGTTAACTCAGGAAAAGGTTTTAATCACTGGAATATAAAGTTTTACGAGTCCTGGTCCGAGCAGAGATCTTGTGTTGAGACTATGCAGCCTCCATCAGGGAGTCACAACCATGACAACTGTGTTCAGACACAACTATGTGGTGAGTTTCTCATCTGTGATTACAGGAAAGAAAATCTTTGATCAGCTGTTTCTTCTCTGTGCTGATGGGTTTTATACTCCAAGGACTGACAGTGTTGCTGAGTTGTTGCAGCCAGCAGAAGCTGGGATAATGATGCTCATTCATTTTTTCTTTTCAGTGTGTGTTGTTGATTGGTTGGCTGACAAAAAATGAACTTTAAGTCATTTAAAAGTAAAGTTAAATGCCAATTATTGACTGGTTTCAGCTTCTCAAATGTTTGCTCCTTTTGTGTGGTTTGTATCTTTTTAAACTGAATATTTGTAGAGTTTAGACAGTTGGCCATACAAAAGAGGAATTTAAAGACGTCGTTGTAGGCCTTGGGAAATTGTGATGAGGGTTGCCATATAGTGAAAATCCCTTTGACTGGTTCTCATGCTTTTTATTTGATTATGATACAGCCATGGATGTTGTTCAATGTACTTTCAAGTCTGCAGTTGCAAGTTTTTCATAAGTTGTTCAGTAATGGATTTTGGATCACATTCTCTGCAGCCCTTTCTGACGTTAAGTAAACTAGCTAAAAGCATCCTGCTGGAGGAGGATAAACACCAGTCAGAGAGATTTCTCACAACCTGGCAACCTAAATGTTAGTATTAAAAGCTTGTAACTGATCTATAGCCATTAATACATCGCTTTTATTAATTAACTATTAATACAGTGATTACTTATATAACTTACGAACTCCTACATGTGACTGTGCCAGACCTTCCAGAAAATGCACGAATATCAGTTCAGCTTGATAACTTTTATTTGGAAATCTAGTTCTGTTCATAAAGTCAAGTTTGCTGTAAAACATATTCACTGTTATGTGGTGATAAAATAGTGAAGGTGGCCTCTAACCAGCCATCATTAGGAAGGGTTCATCTCTGAGATACAAATCCAGTTTGGTTGAACAGGAATGTGAATAAAAACCTCTCTGACTTTTAATGCTGCTGCTGCTGCTGTTGTTTCCAAAAGCTCCAGATGAAAAGAAGACCACAAATAAAAACTTGGAAGCTGGAATTGAGTCAGATCACTGAGACTGTGGGTTTTTAACCAGGTCTCATGGAGTTTATTGAGGTCGCTGTACAGGACGGTGCTGGTTTACTGGTTAACCTACTCGTGTCATACAGACTGAGACTCTGTGGACTGTTGTCGTGGTCGTGTTGATCGTGGTCGTGTTTTTCCTCCTGGACCTGTGTGAGCTGTAGAATAAGATTTTACTGTTCCATCTAATGTGATCATGTAGTGTTGTCAGTGTTACACTGTGAATTCAGCCTCTTCAGTTGTGGCTGTTTTGAAAGAACTAAACAAATAGACATTTGAGAATCACATGGATGATTTATAAAAGGATATGAATGAGTTATAAGGGTCATCTGACTGACTCTGTGTCTCCTCGTGTTGTGTGATGTTTAGCTGGTCACAAGAACATAACAAGACATTGTGTGTGTGTGTGTGTGTGTGTGTGTGTGTGTGTGTGCAGGTCTGCAGGCTACTTTATGTTCCTCTGTCTGACTTGGCCCTGACCTCTGCCTGCTCCCATTGAAAAAAAGTGTGAGAAAATGCTCAGTGTGTCTGTGTGTGTGTGTGTGTGTGTGTGTGTGTGTGTGTGTGTGTGTGGTGTTGGTGGTGGGGGTGGTGGATGCAGAGGGGGGGTTTAGAGCAGACTGTCTCTAAACAAAGCTAGCCCTGTCTGGTCTAGTCTGGCTGTGTGTATGTGTGTGTGTGTGTGTCAGACACCCTGACCCCCACAGAAGGACCACATCTCTGTCTGGACTGTGTCTGAAAACCATTTCTCTCTCTCTCTCTCTCTCTCTCTCTCTCTCTAACACAGAAACATACAAACCTCCTCGTTGTGTTGACACTTTACAGTTTATGCACATTTGAATCTGGTGCTTTTTATCGGTAAACCGCTGATTTCAGGCACAGTCGGGCTGTTGTTTTTATTTTATTATTTATTTACTGAGTTATTTCACTTTTTATCACTGTATCGAATGAAAAACCCAAAACCGACAAATAACTGTAGCAAGTACTGAAACAATACATTCATTTATCAATAGCTGTCAACAGATAATCATTAAATTTGTGATACTCGTGTAATAAGCAAAAAAGGTGATCATTGTTCTCCAGTATCAGGATTCACTGCTGTTCTTGGTTTTATATCATTTTATATTTAATATTAATGGATTTGGACTGTTGGTCAGACAGAACAAGTGTGTAAAGGTGCCACAGTTACTTATTATACATTTTTATTGATTAGTAGTATCAGGCCATTGTAGCTTATTCCACACTGTTGTATCACAAGAGACAACAGTTTCTTGTTTTCAGTGATAATGATGATTAAGAATGAGTCTTTGACTGTGACAGACTGTGTTAAAGGGATATTCCAGTGATTTAGTGTTGCTCTTCCATTTAGTTGGAAGACTTGCAAGTGACAGTTTTTTAAAAACAGTCAAAATTAGTACAGCAGAGGCCAAGATGACTGAAGTCCCTAGTATGAGTCAAGTTCCAAGAAACACTGAATCCTACGCTTCCCACAATGCCACTGCATAGACTCTTCTCATTAGACTCTCCCTGCCTGGGAAATGCCTGTTTTGCAAACACCGAAGCAGGTTTCTGTAGTTTCCAAGCCCAGAGGTAACCGTGATGATGTCACTATGATGTCATCAGGGTTATTTTGACTTGAGCAAACTCCCACAGAGCCTCTGAAGACATGATGCAGGTATTTTCACAGGCTGAGCAGGACCAACCCTGATGAGTAAACTGATCGTGATCTTTGTTTGTGTGTTGCAGCCCAGCTGGAGTTCGTCCAGATCCTGGTGATCGTAGTGGTGATGATGGTGATGGTGGTGGTCATCACCTGTCTGCTGAACCACTACCGCCTATCAGCACGTTCGCTCCTCTCCAGACACGCCCCCACACGCAGGAGACACCTGCCACTGGCCAGCGTAAGTCAAACACGACATTACACCAGATGAAATTGATCCACCTCCCTCTTACATATCTGATCAGAAATGAGCGCTGTGTCACAACAGGTAAATGTAAAAATATTATCGAGCACATTACACTGAAAAGACTTTATGGGTGTTAGTGTTCTGCCTCAAACTTCAGAGTTCTTTATGGAATCTGATTTGATTCATCTCCGGTACATTCATAACTGCACTTTAAGTGAGTAAGTGTGACCAGATGGCCATCTGATTATTTATTATTTTCCAAAGTGTAAATGTGGCCAGAAGCTTTGATTTCTCAAAGAAAAAAATGGTGGCTGTATAATGATGTAAAAATAGCTGCAAAGTTATGGTGAAAATATATGAATTCCTGTTGGAAAATTGGGTCAGATTTTCACTGTTTGCAACAAGCTGTCATAGCAGAAATTTACCTGTCACAGAAAAATAAAGTAGGATGTTTAAACATGGATGTGCAGCACGAATTAGATTTAAAAACATGAATGAATTACAGCCTCTGTGAGTGTTGGCTCAAATATCACTATAGAAATATTCCATAAACAAACATACCCACTCCAACTATAACTCGACATTGTTATAATTATGAATCATATTTTAACAGACTGGGAAAGGAGAGCGGTGTTTTCAGTAGTTCAGTCCAAGTGAGGAAAGACAAACAGAAGAAAAACAGAGTTCGAGGAGCTGCAGAGTGACAGCATGTGATCACAGTGATTAAACACGGCTGCCGGCTAATGCTAACACACTGACTCATTTCTTCATTAAGGGCCATGGCGTCTCCCAGAGACTATTTCAACACACACACACACACACACACACACGTATAAGCTGACTTACACCTGAGGCTTCTACAAACATATGACTTCACTTGTACTTCCTGAATCACCTGCTACTGAATCACTGATGTGTGTGTGTGTGTGTGTGTGTGTGTGTGTGTGTGTGGCTCCAGTCTACAAGTAAGATATGAGTAAAGGATGAAGCATGATTGTCCACACACACACACACACACACACACACACACACACTTATCAAGCTCCCGATAAGCTCAGGGGAGTCATTGTCCTAGTTAATTTGGATCAACAGACAGACACACTGACACACATACAGTCAGTTAGACACGCAGACAGACAGACAGGCCATGAAACTGTCGCCAGAAAACAAAAAAACTGAGCAAAAGTTGAAAAAGTTCCAGATTTTATTACAGATGTAAAGAGCTGTTTTTTTCCTCTCCTCACTGCGAGCTGTGACGATGGAGGCATCAAGACACATGGTTGTGTATTCAGTCTGGGGAGGAAAGTTTATTACTTGTTGTATAATCAAGTCTGTTATAGATTCCCGTAGACTGATGATAATTTACAGGAGCCACCAGAGTCACTCCACTGACACTGGTGGCTCATATAATGTTATATATATACAAATATATCTGTTAACTGGCTGAAACTTTATTAATCTATGTGTGTAAACTGGATCATCACAGCAGCTAAAACCCATTTGGAATAATTAACTATTACTAAGACTATTACAAAGTATAAATTGCTCAACACTCTGATGAATTAATCAAAATATTTGTGTAAAATCTGATCCATTTTTCAGTATTAGGGAGATGTAAATATACTGCAGTTACTACATGAGTCACTGAGACATGAAGACAAAACTTCATATTAACACAGTAATAAAGGAATATCTTATCTTATCTTATATGCACATTTAAAAGGACACTGTAGCAGTGAGTGTTTGTTGTACACCAGTGGAGCCCTCTAGTGGAGAAAAATGTCACCAAACAACAAAGAGGACAAGTCTCTTGAAGTATGTCCAAAGGATGTGCCTTTAGACAAAATGAATCAATTGATCAACTCTCTCTCTCCATCTGACAGGAGGGAAGTCTGTGGTCTTCTGAGGGCACAGGGACAAACACTGCTCTCAATGAGGTGAGTTCTTCAACCAGAAATTAACCACAAGCTCAGTTTAATCTAGTACAGTATGACACAGCAGTAATTGGCTGTCATTCCTCACCACAGCACCAGGTGTATAACCCACGGCCTCCAGACAGAGGGGTCCCCTCATCCTACCTGCAGCGGGAGCCTCAGCACGCCCAGTCCCAGTCCCAGCCTCCTCTGCAGTCCCAGCGCTTCCAGCACACATACGCCCCGAGTCGCTTCCAGCCGACGTATCCCTACCTGCCCCAGAGCCTCATCGATCTTCCCCCGACTATCTGCCTCTCAGACGGGGAGGAGCCCCCGCCGTACCAGGGCCCCTGCACCCTGCAGCTTCGAGACCCGGAGCAGCAGATGGAGCTGAACCGCGAGTCGGTCAGAGCACCGCCCAACCGAACAGTGTTCGACTCCCACCCCCTCGACCCGTCCAGCTCCTGTCTGCAGGCCAGGTAACAAACAACCTGTCAGTCTTAAAATGGTTCCTGGGCTGTTGGAAAAGTTCCTGCTGCCATCAGTCATGTTTCTTACCCTTGTTGTTTTACTTCCAGTTTGCAGGCCCCCCCTCCGAGTGTCCACCCAGGCATCAGTGTGTTAGAAGCCCAGGAGGCCTTGTCCCGGCAGCAGAAGCAGGGCTCTCGAGTAGAAGGAGCTCCCCCGACCTACAGCGAGGTGATTGGTCACTACTACCACCCGACCTCCCTGACCCCCAGCCACAGCCATCGGACTGTATCCTCCTCGCAAGCGCCCCCGTCCTCGTTCATACACGGTCTGCTGCGACCCCCACCTCAGCAGCAAGGAAGCGTGGACAACAGGAATGCAAAGAACACGAAGGAGAAATCCCAGAAGCCCCAGCAGGTGTGACAGTACTGCTTCCTTATTCCTAGCCTACGGGAAAACCAGGATTATGCCTGCTCACCACGAGAGAAATGGTCAGTAGCAAATGAGGAACAACCTGGTCAATGGTAAAAATCCACTCTGAATGATTTAAGGGCTGGTTCACGTTAGTTGTAGTTGTAGCTGACACGTGGTCAGTTCCAGTTTCCCCACTTCATGGATCAGGCTAGGACTGGGAAGCAGCACACGCTGGCTTCTCGTTTAGGTAAGAGCGCCTGGAAACCACACCGCTCCTGCAGGGCACAGTTGCAGGAGGAAATCTGGTACTTCCTGTTCCACAGCTTCTTACTTCCTGTCTGAGGAGCACTTCAGATGAACCGATGATGATGTCAGAGAAGAGGGCAGAAGGTGCAAAGGGAAGGATGGAGGCAGAAGCCTCCTCCTTCCCTTAACAACTCCACCTCACCCCTCCTCTATTAGACTGATCTAACTAGTCTTTATTCATTATAAATATTTACTTGTTCTGTTTGTTTCTATAGAATTTTTTGTTTGTTTCTTTTTCGCGCTTACAAAAAAATTCCTATCCAGGCAAATGGCGAAATGTTGCAATCTTCTTGGTTCTTCCAGGTTTTCTTTTGTTTCCCAGTGATAATCGCCCTGGCTGCTTTGACTCCATTCAGTTCTGCTTCACGTTCACGACTGCACAGTCCAACGCCAGCAGCGACTCCTGCACCAGACTTTAGCTACATCACTTGGACATGTGAGCACATTAGAATATTCCCAGAAAGAGTTTAGGCTTAGTTAGTGGTATCTTCAACTAGCTTACCAGTTGTAGCACAGTGCTAAAAGTCCTCGAGCTAAACATTCTGCCTTATATCGACCAACTGATGCAGGAGTTGTCGCTAAAATCCCTTTTTTAGTTTCTTTTTTTAAAATTTTGTTTTCTAAAGAAGGTTTGCACAAAGTTCAAGACTGTTCACCACAGAAAAAGAAAGAAATCCGCAATATGATCGACGAGAGAGAAAACAGAGAAAGTAGCGGTATTTTTCTAAACTTGATAGATTCTTATGAGTAAAGATGTTTTTTTGGTTTTATATGTTGTCTAGTTTTAGAAAAAGAAACAAACATCAGAAATCTGTTGGGGTGCCAACTTTCACATTGAACATTTTGCTACGTACATGTTGGCATGTATATACGTTACAGACTAAGTATATATACACACATGTATGCAAACCGAGAGAGAACTTAAAAAGCACGAATTTAGAGTTATTTATATAATTGCTGAAAAGAATTGCACTATTTTTTAGGATGCGCAGATGGAATGTGTGAGAGAGACTTTTATTGTGAAGGAACTCTGTCGATTGAGGCGTGAACAGATCGAGAGAGACCTGAAACCGCAGGGACTCACCAGAGGGTCGGACCAGCTCGGTGCACAGCATCCAGTATCACGACAACATATCATGGGGAGATTCTGACTCTGGTTCAACGGGCTCGGATCAACAACTACTGTACCATTGATTCGAGAAAAAATAAATCCCTCATTTATGCAAATGTCCGAGCCCCGTGAACCAACCACAAGTCAGCATTCAAACCCGTGGGCCCAATCAGATCTGCTCGTAGCTCTCTCTCTTTCGTCCTATTGGCCGAATCGTTAGCCAATCCCAAAGCTGGCTGTCACTACCTCGACCAAACAAGTCAAGCACATACGAGTCTGCTAACGCTAATCAGACTTTGTGACATCGATAAATGTCTGAACTAATCAAGACAATGTGTAATGTAACAGTAGAACAAAGTAAAGTAGAGTAGGATGTAGAGTTAGTTTTTAATCCTCCTTCGTGTTATTTTATTTGAATGTCAGAGTTTTTGTTTATCGGGTGAAAAGAGAGAGAAACGATGCAGATCCAGTGACACCGAACGTCCCTTTTGTAGTGGAAGGAAGACAGGTCGCCCTCCAGGCCCTGAATCAGTGATACGCTGATACGCCATACACACCCACACACGCGCCCACACACACACCCATGCATCAGACCGACACAGTTTCTTTCCTGCCTTCTCCACACACACTCGGTCTCCTCTGGTGAGTCTCTCTCTCTTGCAGGCATCTCTGAGCACTTTACTGCACCAGGAACGAGACAACAATCTCCCGTCAGCCAGCGTCGGCCTCGGCTCTCCGCCAGAAGATGAAACCGAAAAACTACAGTAGAGTCCTTTAATTTTATAGATTGAATTCCGCAACCTTTATAGCCACACTTTTAAAAGATGCAAAGAGTTGTGCTCCAAAACTTTTAACATCCTTCAAGTGACTTATTATTCTGAAGTCTGTACGATCTGGACTCATCACGGCGAGGGCTGGGTATCGTCTTCGTTCTTTCCAACACTATTACCAGATATCTCACCTCGGCCTTTATTTTAAATCTGGATCTATCTCATCAAAGAATAATTAAATGACATCATGAATGCAACCAGACATTCAATTTCAATTCAACTTTTCATCGTTTTTGATATTCAATACATTTCAGTCGGCACCAAAATCCGAGTTCGATGTCCAGCCAGAGTGACGACCGACTCGCTGAAGGAATTTGTGTCCATTGAAAAGTTATTTGTTTTATTTCGAATCTCTTCTTCTCTTGGTGGATATTTCAGTTTTGGAACAGAACTCTTTGTGCGTTGAACGCAGCAGGAAATGGGTTGTTAGAAACTAGACACGCTGAAGTGTTGAAAAGTGACACGAGTGTTAATAGCAACTCGTCTTTTGTCGTCTCTTTGAGAGTGTGGAAATAAAGGTTTAGTTTAAAGTAGAAGATTAGAAAATTTGTAGTGTTTATCTTTGAGGTTGCTGCTTGTATGAAGTGTTCAGTGTGGCCTCCGCTCTTTGTATTGATGCGAAGGTCCCACAGGCCCGAATGAAACCAGCACCCTTTAGTGTCCAGTCTTTATGCAACAGCGCCCTCCACAGGGACCGAACCAAACCGCAGCCAAAACTCCCGAAGCGAAGTCGGCTTAACCTTGTAGAGAAGAGGAGAGAGTCAAAAGGCCAAAAAAGAGTTTTTCTCTGATTCGGTGAATCCTTCATCCCTTTGTCTTTTCTTTCCTTCTCAGATGAATCACAGGTGTCGAAGGACCAGTTTGTGCCTCTCGTGTTTTATCATTCCATCAGAGTCACAGAGCTTAGCATCTGTTTCTGAAAGATAAAACCTTGGTGATCTTTGAAAAGACCAGACTTTCCACTGTTTTGAAGTTGTTTCCAGAATCTTTAAATCCTCTGCATAAAAAAAATATTTAGTCTGCTATACAAAAAAAATGATTTTTAACTCGTTTCCCAAATTGTGAAATTTTAAAAAACAGGCTCCTCCTCAAATGAACAGCAGAAGTTAATTTCCTGTTGTTGAATGAATCTTGCCTTAAACGTCTTTAAGACAAAAAAGACACAAAGTTGACAAATAATCAAGTCATTTCTTTGCGATTCACCTTCCTTCCATCTTGTTTACTGTCTCTCTTTCTCCTTTGTTCCTGTGCTGCACCGCCAGTTTTTTATTTAATGACGAGCACTTGATGTGAAGAAATTAATCTCTTGACCCAAAGCAGCTAAAGGAGTGATGAGTGAATCAATCAAAGTATGAATCAGCATTGACCTCGGAATGAGATTATGAGCCCAGTCCCAGGAGAAGGTTATATAACTTGTTGACCTTTCCCTTCCTTTGTTTTCCTTTCCTTTCCTTTCCTTGTTTCCTCCACCAGTATTATTCTTGTGTTTGGACTGGGTTTCCTTTTTAAAATGGTTTGGTTCCCTGCTCTGGAGGGTTTGCAGCGGGTATGAGAAGACTGGACAGACTCTACTGGGTGTCACAGACAAATGATAGTAATAATAATTGATGTGTCTGTAATTCATGAGAAGTTAAATAGTGTAGGATCAATCTCTCGCTTCAGGGAAACCTGCGCTGGCTGACGATACAAAAAAAAAAAAAGACGAGAGGAAGAGGAAGGAAAACTCCTTCAGAGGCTCATTTGAAATACAAATCACACATTTATTCAAAATCATTGTACATGTGCTGCTAAAACCTACACACACACGCTGGTATGTTTACATGCAGAGAGACGTTTTCCATCTTTTACACTTGATTTGTGCATTTCTTCACAGTCAGTTTGGACAGAAGAGATGAAACAGAGACCACTAACTTTTTTTTAATAAACCCATCTGCATGTCAAGTGTATTAATACAGACGTGGAAAAAGCCAAACATTTCCTTTAAAGTTCAGCTCGAGTTGAGTCGGCTGAGCAAAATCCACATAAACTGCCGCTCACATATGAAACCAATCAGGAGGTCGGTCTCCTAAACTGTGTCCGAGCCAGAAATAATGTGTATCTGTTTGAACTGCTCACACATTTCTCTCTGCTTTAAGCCAGCGTGAAGGGAGAATTACAGAGTGTTTTTGTACAGTCAGCGGACGATGTCTTTATCCAGGGCAGAGTGTGTGTGTGTGTGTGTGTGTGTGTGTGTGTGTGTGTGTGTGTGTGTGTGTGTGTGTGTGTGTGTGTGTACATTCTGTTAATGTACACTGACTTGCCCTCGGAAAGACCTCCAGCTGTCTAGACAAAAACTAAACACACACTCACACACAGAGCAGACTAAACAAACTAACCTAAGAACCAGACCTTCCACACACACAGGTGCACTTTCATTCATCCACACACATTTTTACTCATATTGTGGACCACACAAGATAGCCAAAACATTTATCTCTCACACACACATACTCACACACACACACACACTCACCTGGGTCGCCTCCAGAGTTTCCTCCCCCCTCCTTCCTCTTCTTCCTGTCTGAACGAGCTCTTCCTGTTCCCTAGAGATGCCTGCTGTCCAATGACGGAGCTCCTCACAGACCAGCCCTCGCTGCCATTGGCTGGCTGTCTGTCGGTCTCCTAGGAAACGTTCACCGTTTGTTGTCGTTGCTATGTCGTACAAGTGTGCCTGCCTGCGCTGAGACGGGCGAAATGTGAGTGGCCGGTGTGGGCTGTCAATCATCCCGGGCCACACCTCCTTACTGTCTCAGATGATTATGATGATGATGATTGCATGATGATGATGAGATTGAGGATGATGAAGATAGATGTTTTTGATAGTGATGCCGCAGAGAGCGTTGCAATACACCTACTATTTGCCTTTTTGATAATATTAGTCATATTTTAACGTAGTGTGCTAAATGTAAGTTTTTTTATTGTTGTTGTTATTGTTGTTTATTCAGTCAAGAACAAAAAAAGGTCATTTTACTTCAATTCATCGATCACACAAAACTATTTTTTTCATTTGTGAAACCAACTTTGAGAGTGTAAAACTACCTAACACACAAAAAGCTGCAGATCACTGGGAGGACGTGTAAATATGAGAAAGTGTACTTCTGCTTTTAAGTGCCCTTTTCCAGTTTAAGGAGCAAACGGTGCGATTCGTCCGACGAATCCCCTGCGTTGTTACATCCTTCATCAGAGAACAGCTAAAGTTTAAACTCGCTCCATTTGTGCAAACCACCACTGTTCACTCACTCCTGCTTTTCATTCAGTCTTCGAGCACATTTGGCTCACGCACTTACAAGTTCAAGTATACTTCTTTGTGCAAGTCCTGGTAGCCCAGCTTGTCCACTACGTCCCCAATCATGGCCTCTCCTCGCCCGGCCCAGCGTCTACATGTGTGCCTTCTGGTGCCCGGGCTCAACGGAGACTTCGTCCATCTGTAAAATGTGTTACAGTGCAATGAACCCTCCAAATATTCCAGTACTGTTGCCTTGTGACACTTAGACATCAGACAGCACCAAAACATTCAGAAGATACTCATGACCATCACGTATGGAAGCACATTCATGACAGGAAAAGGAAAAAAAAGAGAATAAGTAAGAGATGATGAAAACAAAATTACTCACAGAGATTGAAGTTTATTCTTGAATGAATAAACTTTCAATCTTAAAGCCAATATGGATGAAAGGCTCAGAAAAACAGCTGAGGAAGACGGTGTGATACAGTCGAAAGCTGCAAAACAGCTAATCTGACTTTCCACCTCGTCATTTTAAATAAGTATTTTTTGATTTATCCTTTTAACTTTTCACAATTTTTTCCCCCTGACAAACATGTGCTCCCATAATGATGAAAAAAGATGCTGAATGTTGCTTCCAAGTTCTCGGGCTGCGTTCCAGAGACGTCTGAAAGAAATTTTGTTAACATCCAGGATTTACTCCACTGGAGTTGTATTTTTGGCGAAGCATGACCTTAAATACATCTTATTAGTTCCAACAGTTGAAAAGTTAAAGAAAATCCTCTTCTTTTTCATGTTTAGGCGTCAATAAACTTTGACCAACCTGCCGAGATTTCTCTTTCATTTCTGACATTTATTGGAACGCAGCATGAGAAATGGCCTGGCTGAAAATAAACACAAAATATTTTTCAGTTTGGTCTCGAAGCCTTTGGCTGCCTCTACACACAGTACAGCCCAGTTTTCAGTCCACAGCATCATTAAAGACATTTCCAAAGAAGGAATCATCCTAAACGAGACTCTCGTCTCTGAAAAAAAGATGAGAGTTACACCTGACTTGAACTTTTCTGTTTTGTATTTTCTTTGGGCAAACGCTTTTCTTTACAGATGCCTTTTTCCAGTTCTTGTGACCCTGTTGTTGACCTGCAGACAAGTATTTAAAGTACACAATGACACATACTTATACTTGTCTGAGAGATGAATAACTGACGAACTCTTGGCAGACTGGAGGAAGGCAAAATGTAAAAGAAGCTGTTTTCCCCTTTTGTGTATTTTCTCATTCTGCATCGTTGTGTTCCTTTCTGCTCGCTCTGCTCTTTGAATCAGCGCTGCCTGGCGCCTTTCCTCTGACAATGTTGAAGAAAAGATGTAAAACACTCTCTTTTGGTTGCAGTATGTATGTGTGCATATTCAAACAAGCCTCGATATCTTACGGGACACGGCGGCGCTCCGATGCCTGTCCACCGCGGCGACTATTGTAGAAGTCTTCCACCTGTTGTTGAGTTTTATCCTGCAAGCATGTAAAATGTGGGACTTGTACAATAGATCAGTTTGTTCTGGTCAGGATTCCTACACACAGCTGGTTTGAGAAAAGGTCTGATGAAAAGGCTGTGATTGTGTCTTTAAGTTAAGACCAGACATCGGATAAACTGTGTAGGAATCCTGATCTGTTTATGTAGAAAAACGCTGGGTTTCCCTGAATTCAGATTTCACCAGGCTCGTAATTCTTCCACCGAAGTGGAGGGAAGACGAAGCCGGTGCTGAAGAGTTGAGGGTTTAAATCCAGTCTGTTACCTGTCACAGCATGGCTCACATACTTATATAGAGGCCTACTTATTCTCAATGATAATAATTGCTTATTTGTGTATTAAAACAGTTTATTTTAATTTATATTGGATGGTCTACGTGTTGCAAGGTTTGTTATGTTGTTACTTTCTCCTGTTTGTTTCAAACAGAAGACAATGGTTTATCGTTGTTGTCACAGAACATGGTATGAATCGGACACATTTCAGTTAGCCTTCAATTTAAAAAATGAATAAAAAAGTTTTATAAATACGTCTGTGTCTCCTCTGCTTATTTATTTATTTGTTCATTTTGGTTCTGTTGGTCACTTTTCTACTGAATTTACAAGAAATGGACAAAATGATGTGTTGTGTCATAATCTATATATTAATATATATTATAATATTTTTATTTATATTTATACACTATACAATCTGACAAGTTGATATCACTTAAAAAATTAGAAAATAAGTTGCCTTGACAAAGATAATGAAACATAATTGTATGTTTACTTTATAACCTCTTCTCAACTTTACTTAAAATGAATGTATGAATGTATTTACTTCATTTTGTTAGGTCCCTACAACATAAACAAAAACATACGTAACGTCTGTGACCACATTTAAAATCTCTAATATTTTTACATAAACCTGGAAACAGAAACATTTAAAAACACAAGAAGTTATGATGTAAAAGAATTATTTAAGATTCTGCAAATCTGTGTCATTGAACAACTGAACTCCTTCATATACCAGGTCAGATTTCCTTCCCTTCATTGAAGTGTGCCTTCAGATGACACTCAGGTGGATTCGATCAACTCATCAGAGGCTCATTAACTCAACTTGCTTTGCTTTCTCAGTGTCCCCACAAATTCCATGAACTGCCTCCTTACAAACCTTCAGTCGAGCCGTGATTTGACGCTGAGAAGCTCCTCTTTTCTTACAATAACAATCTGACCTTCTGACACTTTCACTTAGTTCTGATGCCATGTTTCCCACTGTCACAGTCCTACTGAGTGATCAGTGATCTACTGGAAACTTGAGACGAAGCCATTTGTCAACAGGGGAACTGCAAGAAGAAGCATCTGTTGAGTCGATCAAATCCACCTGAGAATCATCTGAACACATGCTTCAACGGAAAGATACGACTCAAAGACACCTGACCTGTTATATGAAGGAGTTAACTTGGCCAATATCACAAATTTCCTTAAATTTGTTTGCTGAAATGAAAATAGAGCAGAATCTGAAATATTTCTTCTTTAACGCATCAGAACTTCTTTTGTTTTTAAATGTTTGACACTTTTATTATTTCTAGGTTTATGTGCAAATATTAGACATTTTCTCACATATGTATATTTTCACATACTAATATTTCTACCTTCACATCTTTTATGCTATACGAAACTTTTACTGGGAAAAAACAGGCAGAAATGTTTCCCTCTAACTGATGAACAACCTGGACTTGTGATCCCTGTAATGTCAGCCAGCAAACAGCAGGTGGCGTGCTTCACTTATGTTTGTTTTTCTAAATCAGTGTTTCATTGAGCTGCAGGGAGACTGAAGCCTCATGAGTCTGATGTTCATGACACTTAAAACACATGACCTTTTCCATATGTTGACTTGTCATTGTAGTAAAAGCACAGATGTTACTATTAACATTAACAAAGACTAAACCTCGACAGTGAACCAGGATGAACAAGACCAGGAAACTGAAGCAGCCAAATAAAATCAGCCATCATTAAATTTATCCTTTGTACCTGTACTTCTCCCACTGTGACTTCCTGTTAGATGCATCTGTCGCCTTCTACCCATAATTCCTTGTGTTTAGTGGTTGTTTCCTTTTCATTGTTCTGATAACTTTCTGTCTTTCACTGAACAACACTTCATTTTGATCTTCTGAGTTTTACACTATATTATTGTTTTAATGACGAGCTCGGGTTGGTTGAAATACTACTGAACTGCACCATACATTTACTCAAGTACTGTAGTTACAGTAAGTACTTGTACTTTTCTTGAGTCCAATATTAAAAGATTAAAATGCTGCATACATGTTCAAGCAGAGATGATAAAAACTCAGTAATATATATTAAAACTCTGTCTGCTGGTACACATAATGAGTACTTTTACTTCTGCTACTTTAATTACATTTTGCTGATAATACTTATGCACTCATGTACTTCATGAAACTCCATAATCAGGACTTTTACTTACTCTGCTTTAGATACTTGTACTTAAGTAGAAGATCTGAATTCTTCCTTCAATGCTGTTGTTCAGGTTAAATATCATCGTCAAATATAAATTACAGAATCGATACCAAACACTTTATCTGTCAGCTCAGTGTCATGTTATTGAAAAATGGAGGGTGAGACAGATGAGGACTAATAGATGTTAACTAATTTAGCAGCTTAAGGAGTAAAAGAGATGAAAAGACGACGAAGAAGGAAAAGAAAAAGTAGAGAATTTGAATGTAAGAGGTTGAAATGAGGGAATGAAGGGATGAAGAATGGAGATAGATGAAGAGGCTACAGGGAGGGAGAGATAAAGTCTGATATCCACTAGGTTACCTCATGTGACTGAACACAGATCAGCAGATGTTCAGATACAGAGACTGTGCAGCCTGTTTTCACTTTGATCGAGTATCTTGATCTTGACCCTGTTCATCAGGTCACCTTGAAGGAAATGATGATTTGTGAGAGTTCCTTGATGCTTCTGTCTCCACACAGAGACAAACATGTAAAACTATTAAATGTGATACAAACAGACATGGAGGAGCCAAAGCTGCGTAGACTTGAGACTTAGACTCGAGTTGAGACAAAAACATTTAAGTCTCGAGTTCGGACCTGCTGAACTTTAACAATAAAACTATAAAAAATATAACTGACAATTTGCCTTGTAACTTGTGACTTGATGGAAGTTAAGAAGTTGTTTAATTTGAGACTTGGACTTGAATCAAGACTTGACTTTTACTTGAGACTTGATTTGAAGAAAAGTAGAATTTGACTTGAATTCATCTTCAAGGTCTTGAGGTTTAAAATGAGACACTTGACTCGGACTTGTCTGAATGACCTGGACTTGAAGTCTGGTGGACTTTCCCTTTAAAGACCTGAACCCTGCCCTCAGCAGGTGAACTGCAGGTGCGACCGGCGTGTGTGAGCCGGCAGCTGCCTGATCGCTGCATGATTGATTCCCAGCCAGATGGATCTGAACCAGTTATTGATCAGATTCCACAACTTTAAAACACATTACACACTTTTCTCCTCCTGCCAAGTTTCTACCCGTCGCTTTACTATCTACCTGTCTCTCTCTCGCTCCACTGACCGTCTCTCTGTCTTACCACACAGTTGGCAGTCGTCCCGTCAGACAAACACGGTTCAGGTTATTTTATGACTCACTTGGCAGAGGAGATGAAAAAGGTTGGAAGAGTTACTGATGACTCGTAAAATGGAGATGAGGCGATGAATGAGGCGATGAAAAAAATGTTGGTTGTAATGAAACAGATTCCAAAGATCGTTCATGGATCATTCACGTGATTTTATAAGCCTGTTCCCTTCCTTCCTTCCTTCCTTCCTTCCTTCCTTTCTTCCTTCCTTCCATTTTAGCAGTCGTTTTAAGTAATTAACTGCAATTTACTATGCTTTCCATTACTACTGGCCATTTTCCAATTTTGTCAAAGATAGGAAGGAAAGAAGTTAACAGCAAAGGAAGGAAGGAAGGAAGACATAGGGAGGAAGGACGAGAGGAGGAGAGAAAAGAATGAATGACAAATCAATGAAAAGCTTAAAGACGACCGACAAAAAGGAAAGAACTGAGGGAGGAAGCAAAAAGGATGTAAAAGTGATAAAGAGATGAAAGAAAAACAGGATGTTACATATTAAGAGACAGACAGGTGGAAGATATGAGCGAATACTGACTGAAGAAATATGTTGACAGATTTTACAGCAAATTCTCTAAACTATATGACTGAAATCACTTTACTCGCTATACAACAGACACTCGAGTAAATTGCAGTAAATCAAGATTATGGACACTTCAGTAAGAGTTGGACTCAGGACACAGGTGATGTTGTGCGGAGTCTTCAGACAGAAGCAGGACGTTCCTCTGTTCCTCCACATCACCTGGGTTCCCTGTCAGCAGCGACCAATCACAGCCCAGTCCAGGTCAGCATCACTGCTGACGTCCAATAGTGTGTGAGTGTCCCTCACTGATGTCACCGTGTCACCTCTTGCAGCTGTGTCGTCCACTACGCCAGAACACACACACACACACACACACAAGCAGCTGATAAGGCCTCAGCTTTGGTGATACCGTGTGTCCACCTTTCATTACACAACTTCCCTTCTTTCTCTTAATCTCTGGCTCTGTTCACACTGAAACTGAACTTTTCTAACCGACTGATGTTTTTTTCCTTTTTCATGTGACGTATTTTTGATGTTTTCTTATCAGTGCAAACAGCAAAGAATGACATATACTAAATTTAAAACAGTACCAAGACAATATATTTAATGTTTGATCTCATCAGCTTCATTGATTTTTCTAAATATCTGCTTATTCTGAATTTGATGGCAGCAACATGTTTCAAACAAGTTGGACAGGAGCAACAAAAGACTGTGAAAGTTGTGGACTGATCCAAAAACACCTGTTTGGATCCTTCCACAGGTAAACAGGTTCATTGGTAACAGGTGATAGGATCATGATTGGGTATGAAAGGTTCATCCTGGAAAGACTCAGTCGTTCACAGCGAGGATGGAGAGAGGGTCAACACTTTGTCAGACACATGATTGTATGAAGGAGATTGATACATGGACTCAGGAAGGACTCTGGTTGCCATCTGCCTGCTGGACAAACATCAGTCTGGATGTTTTATGACTCGGCAGAGGAGATAAAAAGATTTAACGTGATGTCTAATAAAGTTTAAATCTGACGTCTGAATGAAGCAATTAAAGAATGTGGGTCGATCACCTGGACAGTGAACTGATTCCAAAGGTCGTGAAGGGCTGGGTTAATTAGAGATCAAGGACAAGGAAGGTAGGATAGAAGGAAGGAAGGAAGGAAGGAAGGAAGTGTGAGAGAAAAGAGAGAAAGAGTACATAAAGAGAAAGGTTAAATTAAATAAAAAACTAAATAATAATAAATTGCAGTACAATCTTGTCTGGATTTTTTTTTTTTTATTGAGAAGATAAAACTGACCTTTTCTCACTTCGTTGTCAGTTACATTCCTTTAATGTTTAATTTGCAGAACAGAACAGCACTGAGCTTCACACTGATAACAGCTGTGGTGTTTTATCACGACAGCTGATAAATCCTCCAGATTCAGCATCGATGCAGGTGTCAGCGCCGCTTGTCCTTCTTAAGCTGCTTCCGTCCATGCCCCCTGCAGACATGGAGCAATATTATCCTTCATCCACCAGCTTCTGAGAAATGAAGCTGTGAAACCAAAACGATGAGGCTAAAAGGCAGCAGAACTGAGTCATAATTCTTTGGTTACTTTTCACATTACATAAAGTCATTTGGCCTGTTGTTAATATAAAAAAAGATTCCTGCAGTTTTAGTTTTCATGTGCAGCCGTAATCAGGAAACTGGAGCCACAGAAAACAGGCAGAATTAAATTAAGATAAGTTTGAAGTTATAATCACCTCATAAAGTTGTTATGTGGAAACTGTCCTATAATGTTTTTTTAAAAGTGTGTTTTCCTGCAACGACCTGCATAGATTTTATTGTACTTCAGTCAGTGTCCATGAATATGCCTTGATGCAACAAAACAAAACCATAAAAACCTGTAAAAAAGGAACAGAATGGAAAAGGTACCGTACTGAAATGACTTTATGGATGATTAAATAACCTGCACAGTTTTAAAGGTTAGATAAGAAATGTGCATGAAAACAGGCCGAGGGAGACACGCAGTCGGAGTGTGGCTCTGCATGCTGGTGGTAATTATTTCCTCAGATAAGGCCGCTGAAAAAACAGGAACACTCAGACGCTTCGTGGTGTTTGCAGAACATGAGGAGTAAATGATTGTCTCCAAAAAGAGTTTCTAACAACACAATCAGACAAAAAGGAAGTAATACATGAAGGTTTTTCTCGGTGCTGAAGTCACACATTGAGAGATTAACGGTCCAAACAGACACATGTGGCACAAGCCAACATTCAGGGGATGGGATGTGTAAGTACCCCACATATCACTGCGTCTATCTGTGTGTGTCTATGTGTGTGTGTGTGTGTGTGTGTGTGTGTGTGTGTGTGTGAGGGAGGACTTCACTTCCCATGATTCCTGCAGGACTTCACTGCAGCACATGTCTCAGAACAGACTTTAATTATAGTCTGTGTTGTCTTATTAGACTCATTTAGTATAAAAAGAAATGAGTTTACATAGAACATGATCATGATGACAAACATCTGCTTCTCGTTCAAGTTTGTAATTGAATTCTTGGATTTTTCTAAACCTTTCCAGGAAGTCAAGTTTTCTTTTTCTTCATTCTAGTGCGGTGAACTTTGAAAATACTCGTTTCTGGAAACAGGTGGAAATATTCTTTCTCTAGCAGCAGATAAGTACGGCCGAAAATAAGACTTCAAGGACTCAATTTGATGCAAAAATAATCTGAAATGAAGAAGCATTTTTTTAGTCTGTGTCTCTGTCAAACCCTGACTTTGCAATTTGAGTTTGACTAAAAGCAGTTGTTCTTTACACAATCTGACATAGTATCTGCTTTGACCGTCACACACAACAGATTCCTGCATCGGTCGTGCTGATGGAGATCATCCTCTGAACAGTTCGCCGTGTTGTTTGTGTTGTGTCGGCGCCTGTGTTCCTCTGTGTTCTGAGACCGTCGCTGAAAAACATTACAGCGGCAGCACAGTATACGAACACGCGGGATTCAGATCACAGATAGTGTCAAAAACAAGTCAGCGATGATTAACTTCTGTCACCTTCATTATCTTCATGTCTTGCACAAGAGCTGCAGTGAACCATGGGACAAAAACATGTGGCCACATAGAGTCACAGCTAATGACGAGCAGAGACGTTCAGACACCGAGCTTCTCTGCTCAGTGTACACAAATTATACTGTATGTGTTTTTTTAAAAAAAAATTATACTGTTAGTTGCTTCAAATGGCAAAAGACAAGAGTTTGAATATTTTGTAGAACTCGTCTTTTGTCTAAACCAGTGGAACGATTCACCAAACCAGCACATCCAAGGTGTCATTTCAGCGTCTAACTGGAAATATTCATTTGTTCTGTTCAAGCATATTTGAGGTTTTAAAGACCCTGCACACCTGTAGCAGACACACACAGGTGAATCAGACCTCCTGAACAGATTGTGCCTGACTGACATCTCCCTCATTCAAATTACACCTTCACGATTCTTATCCGTCTGGAGAACTCACATAATCTGAGGATGAATCTTAACTCAAGGTTCATTTAGTAATTTAACTTAAACTTTACATTCTGACATTTATTAAACTTTAACTTTAAATCATGAAATGAAATGAATGAAATTTAAGTTAAATAAATAGTTAAAATATATTTAAGTAAAATCCACTAACAAAAGATATTCACCACACACACACACACACACACACACACAGATCATCCTCAGCTGTTCCATGATGGTCAAGATTTATCTGTTGTTAACGTTAAACCTGACGTCGGCTCACATATGGTTTCATATTTTGTCCTCTTGTCAATGTAGTGTTGTTGTATTTAGCTGCCTCATGTTCTGGTGCAAACACTAACATCAACAAACCACATGTTTCTACACCTATAGATTTTTATCTAAATAACACACAAGCTTGTTGTGATGAACATGTAAATTATTTTTATGTTGTTACATTATTCACATATCCAGCATTTATACCTGACAGATTAAAGTCAGAGAAAAATATCTGTCTGTTCAGCTGCTAAATGCTTCACTCTGTTCACCAGAGAGTCACAGAACCAACTCGTCTGTTCTGATGCACAACATTTTCATCAATAAGAAGAAAGTGCAGCACAGTTTTTATGACAGAAGATGACAAATCGCTCCATCTCTTCATCTGTGACCTGAACAGGAAAGAACAGAACAGTGTACAGGTAACTGCTCTGTGAGGGTCTGACGCTAAATATTCACCAGGAAAACACTCAAGAAGATCCTTTTCTGTTTATTCTGTACTGTCCCAACGGTAAAGGAAATAACTGTTTAACAGAGTTTATCCCAACATTAAGTCACTTTCTTGCTCTTATTCAAGCCTTGAACTGTTTGTCCTCTCTTTATACTGTGAGTGCATCAACAGGACAGATGGTTGGTTTCTGGTAGTAATTTTTATTGATTTTTGATACTATTTGTTTAGAATGATTTGTAACAGTTAGCGATAACTCAATGTATTTTCTCTATATGACAGTTTTAAATTTCTGTGTGAGATACTTATAACACGCGTCTAGAATAAAACAGACCAGATGAAAACTGAAAAATAAAACCAAATCATTCTTAAGTTTAAATAGTTTTATTATTGTCTCCCCTCTTTGGAGGATCAAGATTACAACAAAACACAACCAACAGATAACAACAGAAAACAGTGTACAAAAATAAATTAAGGCAAAAAATAACGACAGCAACAGAAAACATTCATTTCCCCCAAGTTCAGGAGCTCAAACAACGCTGGAGCTGAGTTAACCTGGACTCGTTTAGTCTTTCTGTGACATACAAATCTAGACGGCAATGACGATATGATGTTTGTTCACAATAAGTTATTATTAAATACAGCAGGACAATGACATGGAACGATTGTTTAAAACGACAGCATGTGGACGTCTGGATCATCCGGCTGTCGAAGCACAGCCAGGAATGTTTTTTTAATTCCTACAAGTTCATATAATTCATCTCAACATTCCCAGACAAATTTTAACAGAAGCATTTTCAGAATAATGATCTGATGAAAAGGATTTCTAGCAAAAAAAAACAAGTGGAATAAAAAACATATAGTAGTGAAAATAATTATCTGAGGAGAATTGTTCTTTATAAAAATCAGATTTCCGAGAGTTTTCTAAAATTACTCACAATCTGTTGTGGAATTAACAACATGCTAATTCATATTACTACATTTCTGTTCTAGAAATACTAAAATTCATTTTAGAAAAACAGACAAGCTTTTCTAGAATTACGAACATCCTCCTTCAGAATTGCTTCTTTTGTCTTTCCTCCATGTTTTTCCTCCTCACATCTGCTTCACTCTCTGCTGCAGCAGCTCCAGCTGCTGGGACACCTCGTTGGGCAGGTCGTCGTTCACCTGCGTGGTGAAGTACTTCCTCACCTCCTCCACCTCCCTCTGCCAGAACTCCTGATCCAGGGAGAACAGCTCATCGAGGTCCACGTCCTGTTGCAGGCCCCGCAGGTTCAGGGAGTCGCTGCAGGGCAGGTAGCCCACGGCCGAGGGCATGGCGCCGGCCTCGCCGTTCACTCGCCTGAACATCCAGTCCAGCACGCGGATGTTGTCGCCGAAGCCGGGCCAGAGGAATCCGGCGGTGGGGCTCTTGCGGAACCAGTTGACGTGGAAGATCTTGGGGAGTTTGGCGCCGGGGCGGTCAGCCATGCTCAGCCAATGAGAGAGGTACTGTCCAAAGTTGTAGCCGAAGAAGGGACGCATGGCGAAGGGGTCGTGCATGATCATCTTGCCTGCAGAAAAGAAGAGGGAACAAAGAGGAGAGAGAGAAGCATCTTTTTAGTTATTTCCTGGGACATGAATCCGTCCTTATTTGTTGTCATCTCAAGATTTTACATGTCACATTTTTGAGAGTCCAACTTCGAGACCAAAAACTTTACACAAATGAAGATCTTAGTGTTGTGTAAATAATGCCCAAGCAAGCAGCCCTTCATACTTTTCTGACTCCACTTTAAAGATCACATGCTATTAAATAAATTATTACAAAAGCAACGATCCTGAGGAAACGCTGGTGGTCAGACTAAAGTATCTTATCATCAGGAAGATTAGATACTGACCTTTGTGTTCAGCTGCAGCCGTGGCCTCTGACCTCATGGCTGCTCCGACAAACACGCCGTGCTGCCAGCTGAAGGCCTCGTACACCAGAGGGACGCCTGAGAGGAAGCAGAGTCACAAGTTTAAGATTAGTACCATCTGATTATTTTCTCATGTAATTGTATCTTCTGTTTTCTGTCCATCTTCTCTGTTCCTGCTCACCTTCTGGCCGGCGCCCTCCGAAGATGATGGCCTCAATGGGGACTCCCTCGGGGGATTCCCACAGTGGGTCGATGATGGGACACTGACCGGCCGGAGTGCAGAAACGAGAGTTGGGGTGAGCGCAGGGTTCACCTGGGGAATGAGAAGGACAGGAAGGTAAGTTTAATTTCACAAGATCCTGTCCTTTCTCTTAAAGTTTGTCCTCTAATCTATCATCCTTGTTTTATCTATGAAAAGAACTCTCTTCAATAAACTCTCACCATCTTCTGAGCTCCAGGGTTTGTTCTTCCAGGACGTGATGGTGACTCCGTCGGGCAGCGACTGGTCCATTCCCTCCCAGTAAACACCACCATCACTGGTCTCTGCCACATTGGTGAAAACAGTGTTTTTGATGATGGTCTTCATGGCGTTGGGGTTGGTTTTGGCTGAGGTGCCAGGCGCAACTCCAAAGAAACCGTTCTCAGGGTTGATGGCACGTAGATTGCCTGGTGACAGGAAACAAAGAGACAAATATAAATAATGAATAATAGAAGTGTTTTTATTATGACTTGTGATCTTAATGCCCCTGATGGTAAACTGAACTTCACAAAGTCTGGACTCCCTCACCTTGGTCATCAAACTTCATCCAGGCGATGTCATCTCCCACACACTCGACCTTCCAGCCGGGCAGCGTGGGGCAGAGCATGGCCAGATTTGTCTTCCCGCAGGCACTGGGGAAGGCTGCTGCCATGTACTTCTTCTCCCCAGCAGGGTTGGTGATGCCCAGGATCTGAGCAGGAGAAACATTTGGTTTGGTAAGAGTGGACAGTGTTATGAGTGGATATGTGGACTCAATCTCTTCATTGATGAATATTTTCTGTTCATCCTTACCAGCATGTGTTCTGCCAGCCAGCCCTCCTCCTTGGCGATACGCGAGGCAATACGCAGAGCGAAGCACTTCTTCCCCAGCAGGGAGTTTCCTCCATAACCGCTGCCGAACGAGACGATCTGCCTGCGGTCCGGGATGTGGGCGATTAGCGTCTGCTCGGGGTTACAGGGCCAGTTGTTCACCAAGGGCTCTGAAAGAGAAATCAGTGAGTTTGAATCAGTGGACAACATGAGATTGGAGGACAAAGGAACATTTCACTAAATTGAATGGATATAACTGGTACTTAAAGTACTACTTAAAGTATCAACAGTTGTAGTATCAGCAGTAGTAATAGTAGTTGTTGCAGTAATTATAATTGTTGTAGCATTATAGTATTGTAGTTATTTGAGTTGATATGTATGTAATACAAGTAGTAACAGTAGTAGCAGCAGTAATGACAGCATCATAATCAGTATCAGTAATAATATTAGAGTTTGCTTTTACATCAATAATCGAATACCAAAAGTAGTATTGTTGGCAGCAGTAGTAGCAGAAAGTGTAAGTGTAAAGTGACCCCTCCTGTGGTACTGAAGGACTAAAGGAGGTATCAGATGAGATAGTGGTTGTAATTCTAGAAGTGCAACAGTGGTGCCAGTCAGTTTCATTAGTATTCAGCTGAATGAAAGACAAGCTGATGCCGCTGACGTACTTTTGAGCGGCAGAGGACAGCCCACGGAGTGCAGACAGCGGACGAACTCGCCCGTCCCCAGAGCCGACAGCACGGCCTTCCCCATCCGGGTCATGACCCTCATGCTGGCCACCACGTAGGGCGAGTCGGTCAGCTCCACTCCGATCTTAGAGAGGGGGGAGCCGACCGGACCCATGCTGAAGGGAATCACATACATGGTACGACCTGAGGACACAGAGACAACATTTTAATGTCACTTCAGTAAAGTTTTACTTGTGAACTTCACTGCAGCTGATGAAACATACTGAGTCTAAATGTTCTCAGGTGTTGAATCATCAAAAAGCTGTCAATCAGTGAAAAGTGTGAACACTTGATTCTCTGTGGTACCTTTCATGCAGCCGGGGAACCGCTGGCCCATGGCCTTGTCGAACTCTTCTGGGGACATCCATCGTCCCAGCTGACTGACTCCGCCGCCCAGAGGCGTGGGCACCGTGTCCCTCTGGTCCTGGGTCACGATCACAGTCTTGCTCTCCACACGGGCCACATCCCTCGGGTCGGTCCTGGCCAACCAGCTGCAGGAGGAGGAAGAGGAGGAGGAAGACATTAGGGCTTTTTAATTCAAATTTGATTGCATTTTTGAATTTCTTTTTCTCTGTTTTTTGCAGTCTGCACAATTTTTGCTGCAGGATGAACAAACTAAATTTCTATGCTAACGTCAGGGCTGACATCTGTTCCAGGATATATTTGTCTGACAGCTGCTGATGGGAAGGTGTGGTCAGACTGAGCGAGCCAGACTCACAGGTTTGTCAGAATGTAGACCTTTCCCAGGTATGTTGTTTCTTTAAACAGCTGCTGGAGACCAATTGTCTTCAACAACAACATGACTGGGCAATCCGCCAGTTGTACTGAGTTACCCCGTCTTAGTATGAAAAACAACCATAGCTGTGACTGCTGATTGTCAGAAAACCTCTTAAGACCCTTCTAGACACCACTTTAAAAAGACAACCTACCAGTTCTCATATTTTCTGAGCTTCTTGATCATCCCCTGCTCCTCCAGCTGGGTCAGGATGGCTCGGTTCTCTTCGTCCGAGCCGTCGCAGATGTGGAGGGAGTCTGGCTGACAAAGACTGACGCTGGCATCGACGAACTCCTTGACGGCCGGACTGAGGGCGCTGAGGTCGCCCTGCAGGATCCTGGGACCGCTCTGGTTCTGGGACTGAAGCTGAGGAGGCATGTTGGTGGAGTCTGGAGAGGGAGAGCGAGCTGAAAGGCGGAGAAAGGAAAGACGAGAGCAAGTCTAGGAGTGGACTAGCCTTTAGATGAGGGTGGAAAACAAGGGATAGAGGAAAAACAGACAAGAGGGCATGAGGATTACATAATAAGGGTGAAAAGAAAGTTGGCAAGATGTGACAAAGTAAAGAGATGAGAGGCAAGGGGAAATGGGGGAAAGGGCAATAACAAGGAGAAAGGATAGAAAAGGAGAGAAAGGAGAAAGGGCGATCAGAAAGGAGGGAATATGAAGAGGAAAGGAAATAAAATCAGTTTAGCACATGAATCCTGTTCAAAGTGTTCAAATTTTAAACGCGTCCCTTCACTAACTTCATTTTCCATCTTTCTTGACTTCAGGCCTTTTGAGCAGTTAGATTTTGTCTCTTTAAACTATTTTGCATAAGAAACACTACATCAGATTTCAAGGAGCTGCTGCAGGTCAGACAGACTCTGGGTGATGCAACAGCATCCCGGTGCAGACCCCCCCTCACTCAGCAGATAACTTGAATATCTCTACTCATGTTACAAGATGCACAGAAAACAAAGAGCACTGGGTTACCTTCAGTAGTTCGTCTGGAGCAGAGAGCCTTCAGCTTGGCCTCATCAGCTGATGTGGCTGTTTTCAGGAGAGTTGAGGACTGTTTTTCCTTCTTGGTCGGTTTGTATCACTGTGGAGAAGCTTTGCTCTTTTTATACCCTGGGGTGTCCCGCGAGAGGAGGGGGGAGGGAGGAGGAGGAGGAGGAGGGCCGGGGGTGTGTGAGGAACTGGGGGGGAGGCTCGTCCTCTCAGCTATTTGCATGAACCTGTTGTTCCCTGCAGATCTGAAAAACATGATGTTGCAGGCAGCCGGTGAACCATTAATCAGCATCAGGACGTAACGTCGTCTTCACGCAACCGGTTCCCTCTGGCCCCGGCTGAACGCTGATAGCTGGCGTTTGGCTTCGTCCCAAAGAGAGACAGACAGCTTTGTCCTCACCACCGCTGGCAGTATCTCTCTCTGGAACACACTCAGCCAGGGCGATAACGTCTGGGTGCATGTACAGCTCGTTTTTAGCCAACTGAACCAGTCTGAAGTGGATCAGTTTTTATCGATGCTTTCTAACTTAAATCATTCATCATTTTTTGGTTTCAAAGTGCTCATTTCTGTGGAACCTGGATAAAGTGAGAAATGCAATTAAAAATACAAAAATAAATAAAAATCATCATTGAAATAAACAGGTGTGATGTGTTCAGATATTTCCTTGTTTTATGTTCTCAGGTATGAAAGTGCATTTGCATGTTTTTTTTACTTTTTTTCCTCTGAATCAGCTAAATTAAGTGACACCAAATTCATTGTCTCTCATAGATTTCTTTATTTTTTAAACTATGCATCATCTTTCAGCTCAGATAATGTCCCCGATTCCAGCTGAAAAACAATTCTGTAATGTTCTTTCTGTCCATCCCTCTTGGTGTGGAAACTTTCGTCCTCTTGCAAGAAGCTGCTGTTGAACTTTGACCCACATTACTAAGTGATGTAAGTTCAGGGTTCGGCACCGTCAGGCCGGTGTGTGACGCGGGAAGCGACTTGGCTGGCCTCCTTTTAATTGGCCGACAGACAGGGGCTCGTCCTCGTGTGGTCAAAGGTCAGCCAGGAGAATGTGCTTATGTGTGCGTGCCTGTGTGTGTGTGTGTGTGTGTGTGTGTGTGTGTGTGTGCAGCAGTTAAAAGGAATCTGAACAAAGACATATTTAGTCTTTAAAGGTTAAAGTGCTAAGAGCTGTAATTAAGTTAAAGTTGGACTAAAGTTAGAAGCATCAACAGTTTTTGTTGTAAAAATCGTTGTTTAAGTTACAGAAGTAAAAATGTCAATTCTTGTAGTAACAGATCTATTGGTCAGAGATTAAATGGTTCTCTGAAAGCTCATTACTCGATCTTTAAAGAGGCTGATAGGCTCCGTATCTAATTTGTGTTGTAATGAAAACTCCATTAAGTAAGTTTATTATTTTAGTCTAAAGAAAAATGATTTGAAAATATCATCAAAACAATCATATTTGCATAATAAACTAAATTATGGCCCTGAATCCTGATGCATCTTTGCATATTTTTTAGAGGCCAAAAATCTTTAGTTGCTTTTCTTCTTATTTCTATTGAAGTGCATATTATTAGAGAAGTATTTCCCATCTAATGGCTCAACAAACCCTGAAGTGTTCTTGTGTGCAGACAATGAAAATTTTGAATGGTTGTTTAATTTTGATGTTTAAGTTTAAGCATTTTCTCAAATGCTTGGAAAAGAAGTGGATAATTAAATTGGTATTTATTCAGATCCAGAGTCCTGCAGGGTCCAGTTTTGCAAACCTGCATCTGCAATGTTCAGTACTGGAATCATCTCAGTCAAGTTAATTGGCCTCCACCCCGACCCAGGATTCACACACAGGCGACATTTGTGTTAATATGGCAGCTTTGGAGGATTTTGTCTTTTTCTGTATTCATGCTGTGAAATGCTGAGTGGGCAGATTTGAATGTGGACTTGACTTCAGCACCGATGCAGCAGACAGTGACTTCACAGGGGTCTGATTTCATACTGCAGAGGAAGAAGAACAGACATGAAAGAAAACAGCGTGATAATGACACTTAAAGTTACACAACGGCCTCCGCTCGAGTGTTTTATGAGCAATATTGTCAATTGTGCAGAACATTGTCAGCAGTCATAAAACGCAGAGGATCTTTAACCTGGCTGCAAACTGATCTGACATCTGTACCATCAGAAAGATAAACTTCAAGCACTGAAGATGGACAAGGCTTCTGGATGAGGTGGTAAAAGCAACAGTAGTAGATTCATTTCATTTGTACAATGACAGTGGTACTTAATATTTTCTGATAGTAGTAATAGTACTTAAGTTTGGGGAAATGGACAGAAAATAAAAATTACTATTGAAAGAGTATTGAAGTTGTTAACAGCAAATAATTGCTCAGAAGACATTTCTCTTTTCAGGCTGATGTTTTGGGGTTTTCTGTAAATTGTAGGGTCATTTTCTTGAACTGTGGCATCACGTCTTTCACATCACATTCACTATGTTTCACGCCTTCTTCGACTGATTGAGCCACGCTGGAGTCGTAGTAATGTGGTTCAATGAAGGTAACGAAGGTTAGGAAGAAAAATCTCTTCAAAATTTCTTTCATAAGATTCACTCTGGTTTAGATTTAGGAAAGATTGTGATGTATTTGTGAAATGAAATGTTCTCTATAGGATTTGTGAGTTTTCCATTTGAAGGTCCTGGAAAATGTACCTGAATCCTATAGATTACATTTCATAACTACTTGAGGAACAGCTGGGTTGGTATCAAATACAATGAGGCCTCTTCTGTCTCTCAGGATTAAAACACTGTTACTGAACAGACACTCGAATCCACCTCAGCCTCTCTGGACTCTGACAGTCTGTCGTTGACATGATCACGCAACCAAATTCACCATAACATGTGATATAACGTAGGAAACTCTATCTGACAACACAGATGAAGCTATCAGATAGAGTTCAGAGGAAGTGACTTGAAAACAGAGACGAGGTTTGGTCTTTTTATTAAGCAAGACGTTCAGTCGATGTGCTGTTACACAGTCCAGGTCCCTGAAGATCAAAGTGTGCTGATATACTGAGGATGTTTTATTTTCATTTGACTCTTGTTTGTTCTTGCTTCAATTAATAAAAAGGAGAACTTTTTTATGAATGCAGATTTCTTATGTACAACCAGCTCAAACTAATGCAGGCTTATACAACAACCCTGATGTGGATAAAAAGTTAAATTCTTATTAATGGTGCAACATTTTTTCCAAAATAACCCCCAGCTTCCATGCAAATGACTTACTGTATTTTGCAAACAGAGTCAGATGTGGTATTTTTTCAGCAGGTGAAGACAACAGAGTGCAGATAAATCGACACAGTATCAGGGAGGCTCAGTCCGTTTACGAGGTTTCTGGGACAAAACACTGATAGAGCAACGCTGACTGAACAACTTTCATCAATCGCAACTTGCTCAACAACAGCTGATAATGATATTTTGTGAGCTGTGTGGGTGTGTGTGTGTGTGTGGGGGTGGGTGTGCCCAGTGCAGCCACAAAGTTGTAAATAAAGGAGTGATACGTTTAATTTTCCACTTTATTTTCCTGGAACAGAAAGATTCAGTGCTTATTCAGTCTATTTCAAACAGTAGATCATATTTGTGAAAATCAAAATTCAATGAGAACTTGATAAGATCATTGTAACAAGAACAAATGTTACAATGCAGTGAAAAACACTGTAGTAAAATACACTGGCTGTATATGATGGCAGGCGTCGCAGGACAAACTGTTTCCCAGTGATTACGACATCCTCTGATGGGCTCTGTGTCTCTGCTGTATATGTGTTATATGAGCTTAAATGTCTGAACTTCCACTATGTGACGGTGTCAGACATGAACCAGGGTTTTGTGTTAAACTGGCACAGGGAGACATTATATCTCAGTCTTTCCTGTTCATTGTTGTTTTGTAGGTTTGCAGCCGGTGAAGGGATTTAACTGGCGCCCATTAACTCCACACACTTCAAAAACAACCTTTATTGGTATCGTACACTGACAAAATTGATGCTACAAGTTCTGTCGCGATAAGAGACTGAGCAGATGTTTCAACTGTGAAAATTACAAGAAGTGATTTGGTTTAATTTTCCAGAGGACAAAGCAAATATATTTTAGCCTTGAAGATATTGTGGCTTTTGATTCTCTGGGATGAGGAGGTTGCCTGGTTTGTATGGACTAACGTGAGGTGCACAGGATACTGATACATTTGCTTAATAAAAATCTGATCATTTAGATTTGTTAACAGATTATGAAACAAAATCTCTACTTTGAAAAATCTACTTTGACCAGTGAGCGAATCATATCATCAGATACTGTATGTCAAAAGGTCAATGGTGATTAGCGTAATGAGTCTGAAGTCAGTCCACCACTTAGGACCAGACAGAAATATTTCAATAACTATTTAAAGCACAGACGTTCATGGTACCCAGATGATAATGATCTCCTGACTCTTCTTGTAGCGCCACCATGAGGTTGAGATTTCTGGTTGTGAGTGAATGATCTTGACAATTGTTGGATGGACTGCCATGAATTTTGGCTCAGACATTCACGTCTCCCTGAGGGTGAACTGTCATCACTTTGTTGAGCCCTTAAATTTACACAATTTTTGTTTAAAACCAAACCATTTTGTTCCCATCAGCCTCAGCTGGACTCTGTGTTTAGAACTAATGAGCTAATGTCAGGTTGAAACGCTGGACTAAGATGGTGGAAGGAACGAACTTTATACCTGCTAAAGATCAGCATGTGAGCATTTTCATTGAGCACATGTTCGCTCGCTGATGATAGCAGTTATGCACTGCTGTGCCTAAATAAAACCTCACAGGGACTCTCACTCGGCTGTAGACCCTCAGTGCTGTTAGTACTAATTTGGTGAGAAGTCCTTTAGTTTTGGGGCCCAGTTACTTTGCCCTCAGTTACTATTAGTTACTGAGTTTTTGAGTATACACAGTTACTATCTGTATCATATCCAGAGATAATCTTCCTGTACATCGCAGGTTTGTGGTCGGAGGAAGAATGTTTGACCTATTGTATCTGTAAAGACAAAAAGCCCAGATAACACCGGATGGATGACGTACAGACGGGCAGTTAACTGAAAACACAAGTTCATAAAACCCCTTGAAGAAAAGCAACACATCAGTGCTGCAGGGTGAATGTATAAGCTACAGTAGTAAATGAACCCAAGTGAAGAAGGTCAATGATTCGAACATCTGCTTTTAAACAATGATGGACAGCAAATATTGAAATGTGTAATTTTACATACATGTTTAAAATGAAATGTCATTTAATTTTGCTGTGATGATAATTCAGTTTCAGTTTGATTTGAACACTTTCATGTTTCTTGGTCGCTGCATAGGATCTGAAAGCATTCAGTGAAACAGCAGACTGTTCGTGGGACATGAGATGTTAAAGTCGATGTTATAACTCCTTCAAGGTTTCCAGCAATGAATATCATGGTCAATGAGTGAACCTGATGAGGCACAATGAGGAAACTCATAATCCTGTAACTGTTTGATCAATACTCTCAAAGGTCTGTTAGATGTTTTTCTGTGTAGTAGATTGATCACTAACAATTATTTTCAAAATGAATTCATCAGCCAGCTATTTTCTTGATGAACTGATTAATGCAGAGCTCAGTTTTCAAAGCCAGGTGACAACTTCAAATTGGTTGTTTTGTCCAACCAACGGTCCACAAACAAATGATATTATGAATGAATGAATGATTAGAGAACCAACAAAAATTCATGTTTAAGAAAGTGATTTCTTTGGTCATTCCTACTGAAAAATGGGCTGAAAAATTAACTGATGATCAAAATTGGTGATGATGTATTTTAAGTTTCAGCTTCAGAGTGCATCATACGTTTCATGAGCTGGACTGTCTCTGTATTCTGCCACAGCTGAAGAGAAATGTGTCATAGAAGGACAGAAATTCAAGGAACTAAACCAAATTTAAAATCCACCTCGTTACTGAGAATCAAGCACGATAGACAAGGCTCTGTCATACTTCAGGGTTTAGTAAACTCTGATGCTCTTCATGTTGCTGGAGTGACGACAGCAGCAGGTACAAAACAGACCAAAGTGTGTCATTCAGCTTCGGTCCGAACTGTTCAATGTGTGATTCAGGCTCTACAGCAAACAGCAGCTGCGACAGAGGAGGTTAAAGTACCGAGTACACTGACGTAGAGACATGTGCCTGATAACAATGCAGGGTCCTCGGGGGGGAGACAGCAGTGGTCATTCGTGACAATCTGGACTTTTGCGTAAACGTCCTTGTCAGTGCAAGTTCAGTGTTTGCACGCAGGATTTTGAACCTTGTCCAATCAATTGATCTGTGGGACATTTTAAAATGGAAGTGATGTATGATGACATGTTAGCAATAAAGGCTTTATAAATAAAAAGAAACCAAAGCCTGTCACGGCTTGCTGTTAGAACCAACCTTTTCATACAAGATGCAATAATGAGTAAGTAATGTAGTAGGTTGGTGTGATAAACTGAATGTAGTTTTTAGATTTGGTTGCATTTTTAGTGAATGAATATGATTTGTCTGATGTCCTGGTCCAACTGTGTGCATTTCCCTTCCTCTGCTGCATTCTAACGGCCGGGCTGCGACACTCAGACGTCCTGACAGATCAGAGCATTGTAAAGACTGACACGCCAACAAGAACTGATGTCTTTGATCAGAGCGCCACCTTGTGTCTCTATAACATAATGCAATCCAGAGTTGGACCACTGCAAAGAAACAAAGACAGACTTACTTTAAGACATAATGTTTAGCCACTCAGTCAAAACTTTGGCTATTAGTTTTATTAGTATTGGTGCTGAATAATCTGCATTTGCAAGATGAGACAGCAAAACATGGATGACTCTTTCACATCATGATTCCAGACGGGCTTCAAACTCAGGAAGAAGCTGTTTGACCTGCTTCTTCAACCCGTGCACATCCTCCAGCAGAGCTCCATCTGGATCATCACATCACAACCAGCATTTAACTCCTGGGAGACATTTATATAGTGAGGAGCAATGCAGCCTGTTTGAGCCACAAAGCAGCTTTTCAAAGTGACCAAGGTGAAAAATGAGAGAGCAAAACTAAACTTGTGAGAGGAATAATGAAGTTTTTCTTCAGAAAAACACTGGCGAGAATAAAAGACAGTGAAAATGAAAATCGTCCAAATAAACTTAAAAACCAGAGCTACAAAAAGGCAATGGTTGTTGTGTGGTGTTACTTCAGACTTTATAGCAATTGGATCCTTATTGTCATCGTCAGGATTCAGGTCAAATCTGTGCTGTTTGTGTGTCATATCATGTTCATGGTGGTGAGACATGAGACTCTGAGGACCCAGAAACAAGGATGTTCCTGCTCAGAATGAGAAAATCTTGATGGAAGAGGAGACACAAAACTGAAGAATATAAACAGGTTAGCACTGTTGTAAAGTCCAGCAGTGACACCTAGTGGAGTAAAACTGGAGCAGCACATTCAAGAGAAGCTGCTTCAGTCACTGTGGATCATCATGGTCTGTGGGTTCAGGACTACTGATCATTCTGTTTGATGAGTTAATTGGCTTTAGCATAAAATTACATATTAGCTCGTAGCTTCTCTCGCACTTTAACTTCACCAACACTGTTACTGTTTGTAACACATGACTGATCATAATTTATCAGGTAATGTTTACCATCTTCTCCAACTTAATTTAAGTTTATTTTGACGATGATGATGATGATGCTTGATGAAGTGTTATAAAATCACCTGTCAGTAGAAATCAACATGAAATGTATACACAGTTTTGTTCCAAACTATCTAGTAGATCCAGAAATACTTGAATGAATAAATGAGAACTTTGACCTGCTGGTGGCGCTGTATGAAGAGTCAGTGAATAACAAAAGTCATCAGTTTCATCATCATCAATTACTGCACCAAATGTCATGGGAATAGTTGTTGAGATATTTGAGTCTGGACTGAAACCAGCAACATGTGTGAGCTCCAGTGTTTCCATCCCACCATCACACACACACACACAGAAGAGATGTATGTGTGTGTCAGGGAACTCTGTCTCCATGACGGCAGTAAACAGGTCTGTCAGGTGTGACTTACACACAGGTGAAACATTAGCCGGACACAGAGAAAGAAACCACACACACACTGGACGGGACAGATGGCGGAGTCACAGCGAACATCTGAACCCATCAACTTTGTGCATCAGGATGAAATCTGGTAAAGCTGCTGACTGATACTTGTTTCACTGCTGTGCATCATTTGAGTTTTATTTCAGTCCCTCTTTGAAAAGCATCAGCTCAGCGTTGAAAAGAGGTTCTTACTTTGTATTGGTGGATGGTTGGTTGATGTTTAAAATTACTTGGCAATATGCATTTTAATGATTGTCTTGTTTTAATATTTGCTAAATGTGCAATTATTATTTTCATTACTGGCAGTTCTGTCATCATCATTAATCTTATTTTTACTCGCTCTTCTCCATCTTCTCTGAACTTGTTCGTTTTCTTTTCTTCTAAATCTTCATGTGAAGATGAGTGAGTGAGTTTTCCTCTGAAAACTGAGAAAAGTTCCTTGTTTTAATGAGATAAGATGATTTTTGTGGAGTAACAAGGGAGTTTTGAAAAAAAAAGATATGATACAGTAAGAAAAGTTTCTCGTAAAAACTGAATTGTTTGGTTTGCAGAACTAATTTCAAAAATATGTAAGATATGAGACATCATATTACAAAGTGAAAAGGAGTTCTTTAATTTGGGAAAATGTCCTCATTATAATGAAAACATATATTTTTTATCATGGTTGCAGCAATTTACTGCTGTAGGAGGCAGATCAGCCTGCTTCATTCATGTTTTACAGCTTTGATATCGACATCTTCTGTCCATATTCCCCACAAATTTGATGATTATTTCGTTAGCATTCAACAGTGACAGCTCCTATAAGTCTTGATTGAATCAGTCCTTCAGCTTAAATGGAGGTTAGACGATATGGAGGGTTTAGTGGTTTGTTTGATGTCGGTGGTAAAAAAACAAAAAGTCACATAAGCAGCGTGTCACATATGATACAACCCTTAAACTTATCGTGTGTGTATGTGTATGTGTGTGTGTTTGTGTGTGTAGGAAAGCACATGTGAACATTGAGAAGGATTCAGCTAAAGTCTGGCCCAAAAAGTGGGGCTTCCTGACCGAGGCCTACAAAGAGGTAAACAGGCAAGCACCAATTACACAAATTAGGAATGAAGAGACTGTCCTCTCGAAAGAAAAGAAAAATTCTTTCCATCCATCACATGTTTGTGGGCAACTACAACTTTCTCTGTTATATGTATTTCAGTACGAGAGGGAGAGCGTGAAGCTGAAGGACAAAGTGAAGCCTCCTCAACAGCTGGCAGCGCGACCTCTGACCCCTCCAGAAAAAGACATCCACGTACGATATCTATCTATCTATCTGTCTATCTATCTATCTATCTATCTGTTTGTCTATCACATAAATCTTCACCACCCATGTTTCTGTCCTCCAGGTCAGTCCCTCTCCTCCAGTTCCTCGGACAACTCAGGCCTTTATTGGTTGGCGTTCAGGGCACTCACATCTTCAGCTGGAAAAGTTTGTCACGGTGCATCATGGGAGGCGTAGTTTTCTGAAGGAGCTGGACTGGCCTCTCGACGCTTGCAGCTGACTGGAAATCACCAGTCAGTGTTGTCTTGGCTCATATGGAGGAAAAACAGAGGCCTTGTGATGTTAGATTATTGAAGTGAGCTAAGATGATGTAGCATTAAATAAAGACATAAATAAAATCAACCACAAGATTATTTACATTTTAAAAAGTTCAATTGTATTTCATATTCAAGATGTGTCTTTCCATAACTGTTGTTGTTCATTATACAGATCAGAAAGGTTGGAGGCAGCTCCCTCCGTCAGTATAATCTTTAAATTGTACAAAGCTGTGTTTGTTTTTTTGTCTGTCCAGTAACATCCAGTGGTTCTTATTTGCTTCCTGAGCTTAGACCCGACGCTCTGAGAGAGCTCATGGGAAACAGGCAGCCGATTACTACTGCTACTACTTCAAATTCTGATTTGAATCTGTAAAACAAGAAATTGAAGTTCTTCTGTTTAGAAATATTATTCAGACATGTATGTAAATGATTGCTAATAATAACAATAACTCAAGAAGATATTTCAAAACACCTTTTCACTTTTGCGAAATTTGATCTTTTGAAACTTAGAGGCTTGTTGGATAAAAATATTTTTATTAGATATTTAGATTTCAACCCATTTCCTCAGTAGCATCTCTAATCTAAACAAAGGTTGTAGCTGAACATGACATTTTATTTTTTTAATGAGAACTAAAATGTTTGATCACCTGCTGAATCTTATTTCTGATTTGAATCTGTAAAACAATAATACAAGAGCTCTTATGTTTACAAATATAATTCAGTCATGTATGTAAAAGATTGTTCATTAAAAATATATATATAATTAAAGAAGATATTTAAAAACACTTTTTTCACTTTTGTAAAAATTCCCCCTGAAACGTCACACGCATGAGTCACGTAAGGCGCTGACGTAATGACATCACGAGGCCTGTCTGGAAAGCGGAAGAAGAGAAAACAACAACAAGAGCAGCGGCAGCAGTTTTCCGGCTCGGCGGCGATAGTTGACGAGAAAGACGACAGATCGATTTAACGATTTCTTGTTCGGTATCACGAAGTGCCGGCGGTTTGTGTGCGGTTAAAACTGTCCTTATTGTTTACATTTAATAACAACATGGCGCTAATTGCGAAGTTATTCGGCAGCGGGGGAAAGGGAGGCAAAGCGCCGACACCCCAGGACGCGATCCAGAAACTCCGAGAGACCGAGGAGATGTTGGCCAAAAAACAGGAGTTCTTGGAGAAGAAAATCGACCAGGAGCTCATGACGGCGAAGAAGAACGGCACGAAAAACAAACGAGGTGAGCAAAAGAGCCTGAACCCGGTTTGACCCGTTTGTGAAACCGGTGGTTAGTTAGTTTGTTGGCTAGTTAGTTAGTTAGTTAGTTAGTTAGCCCGCAGGCTAACGGAACAGAAGGAGCAGGAAAGTTAGCAGCTGACTGTCTACCTGAACACAACCTGTCTGCCTGAACACAGTCTGTCTGTCTGAACACAACCTGTCTGCCTGAACACAGTCTGTAAACCTGAACACAACCTGTCTACCTGAATACAACCTGTCTGCCTGAACATAGTCTGTAAACCTGAACACAACCTGTCTGCCTGAACACAACCCGTCACCTGAAAACAACCCGTCTGCCTGAAATCAGTCTGTAAACCTGAACACAGTCTGTAAACCTGAACACAGCCTGTCTACCTGAACACAACCTGTCTGCCTGAACACAACCCATCTGCCTGAAATCAGTCTGTAAACCTGAACACAACCTGTCTACTGAACACAGTCTGAAATCAGTCTGTCTACCTGAACACAGGTCTGTCCATCTGAATCCGTTATTAAATGTCACTTCCAGTGAAAGTTGGAACCAAAGAAAACAACAACCAGACAGAAAGTTAATATAGGACTTAAAACTGTTAAGCAAGTTTTTAAACTACAGTCTTGGCTAAACATACATTTAGAGTCGTTGAGCAAAGCTGTAAATTCATACTAAAGTGTATTGACTTCAAGATAAAAAACAACAACAACTATGGCCTGCGACATACTTTTAGTGATATAACCAACATTCTAGGTGAAGTATCCAAATATTACTGACAACAGCTCCAGATTGCGACCTTCATGTTTTACCAATATATTAAGTTACAGAGTTTGTCAGAAAGATAAATCCCTGTTGATCGTTTGGAAACGTAGAAACTTGTTTAACAAAAGCTACAGCTGTTTTGAAAGTATTTCCAGGTTTTTTCACTGTAGAATTTCATACACAATTACATGCTTATGTTCTGTTAGCACAAAAGGAACAAGGTGACATCTAATATGTCCTCATATGAAGCATGTTGTCAGCTGTTAATACTGTCATGCACAGACGTATGCAATGGGGCTACAACTGCCTGAGATTCTCAATTAATTATTTACTCTATAAAATGATGTCATGTCAAGACAGGTTGTTTCTCTTTTATCTAGCAAGTACCTGTCACAGGGTGAGGCCAGTTTGTGACGATCATTATCAGCGCTAGATTAATCTTTGAATATGCCTAAACAAGTTCTGTTTTTGTCTGTGAAGGCTGTGACACTGGTATTATATAGTTAAAGCCTGTAGTCGATCTGCCCATTCAAAGCACTGTTCAGAAGATGTACAGTTCAGTTTAAGGCCTGTGAGAAGCAAATGCAAACAGAGGTGCAGTCGGTTTCAGGACTGTATTTTAATTATAAATTAATTTAAGCCCATTTAAGATGCATTTTTGTAAAAAAACAAAAAACAACATCTGGTTCCAATTTGGAAACGAATCCTAGTACACTAACACTTGTCTTGTGATGGTCTTAGGATCAGTACACGGTGTACACTGGCTCTCAGCCATGACATGCTGGGACAGGCTCCAGCCCCTCATAACCGTGAACAGGGTAATCGGGTATAGACGATGGGTAGATCATCACGTAAAGTAAAATATGAGGGGGAAAATGCAGACGTGGCCTCTTAAGCTTTCTGTAAATATTGACACCTGTGTCTCTGCTAAATGAGCCTGCAGGCTAGTTAGTTAGCTCACAGTTTGTTCAGATTAACTGAGGTAAAACTCAGTGTGTTGGTGAAGAGACAGAAGAGCCAAAGACAAGACATCTGACAGTCATTGTGACCTTCATTCAGAAATGATCTCACCCTCTCAGACAGTTGACATTGATGGGAAATGTTACTCAGCGCATTTACAACATCTGGTTGTCAGTTGCTTGGTTGCTGGAGGTTATTAATTAACTATATTTCGATATTTCTTATCAGTGCAATGGTTTTAATATACACTATGGTGACTGGTACTAATGATAATCACACCACCAACGACTCCTATTACTACGACTACCATACTTTTTCGAGGTCTGTGAACACATCATGGTGCTTCTGTCTTTTATTTTGATTAACTAACTGGGAGTGCCGTTGTACTGATCAAACAGAGGCAGAACATCCACAGCAGAACCTGCAAACTATCACAGCCTGCTTTGCCAACATAGAGAAGGTTTTATTTCAACTTGTGGGGGACTTGCATCACCCAACCAGAGTCTGACAATGTTGAATCATATAGTTCACTCTTTGTTAAGTTGGATGAAGTCCAACATGGTGTCATTTTACTATAATTCAGTTCTAATAGTACAGTTTCAGGAGAGTTTTAAAAATATTGTAATAAAACCATTAACAGATATTTTTTTGGCCGCCGTAATTGTGGTAAGACAAAAATGACCTGACACACCTCTAATTACATACGGCCAGATTGCCAGCTGCGGTTGCTGAGAGCTCTGTGATGCAACCACACATCCTATCTAGGGAAAAAGGCTCAACACTAACACTCAGACTGCACTGTGAGCTCGTGTACAACTGGTTTTAAAAGGCGTTCTTTCTGCCTCACATGGTCCACCAGCTTCTAACTCTGAAACCTGATTTTCGACATAGTTCGTCCTGTTTGCTTCCCTCCAGCCGTGGGATGAATAACGACAAACAATCCATAAACTCCTCATAACACACATACCAAACCTACCACGGTGACAGCATCTGCATGATGGTAGCTCTCTGAGGTTTATTGTTTATTGGTGTTTCCACATTTTACTACAGTACTTGCTGTTTTACATAGAAAGTATTTTAATAAGGCCCTTTGGCTTTGTTTAACATTTTCCATTGGGTTTTTCCTCCAAGCTATAGACTTGAATCAGGAAGAACTGAAGAATGACATCATTGTGAGAAAATGGCTACGTAACAGGAACTGATCTAATACGTCAGCAGTGTATTACTAAATCTATGTTTTACAGACAGTCCATCATTAGAAAGCCCCTTTTTCAAGTTATAATTATACCAAAATCCAGCTCTGACACTGAATCATGCATGTTGTCAAATTCATGACAAACAAATAGACTGTGCTCGTAAATCAGACTTCAAGCATTTATAGAAACAGTCACTGCTTTAAATGCCACTGAGGTTAAGTGTCCAAGTCACGTCGCACTGATTTGGACATTTGTGTTCACATAAAGCTCCACCAGATAAGTTCAAGTTTGTGGTGTGTGAGAGAGAGGCGGCTGCATCAGAGTTAAAGTGGCAGATTTTTTGTTAATCTAGAGAAGCGGTGAATTTATTTTTTCCCCATCGACCAATCGATTTGATTTTGGTCCGCTGAGATTTTCTTTGGTTGACTACAGCCCTAGTGAAATCCAAGGTCTGGATGCATTTGTGCAACCCAGATAATGTGATCATGATTTGTGGGATGTCGGGTAACAACGTTATCGGTCCAGGAAAAGGACCAAGTGATGATATAATCTTATAAACCTGGACCTGTCAGCTGCTGCCTGGCTCCTGGTCGACCAGACCAACCTCATACAGCAGATCGAATAAGGTGTGTGTGGCTTGTTGGACTTAAACCTGATTGCACACCAACCCATGGGGACGTCCTGTCACAAGAGAGAGAGCTAGAAATAAAGCCCAGTTATGTATTTAAACTAAAGTGGAATAGAGTTGAACTGCTGCTGAGTGTTTATATAACTCACATATTTGTATTTATATTTGTGATAAGATAAGATGTACTTTTATTTGTCCCACGTTGGGGAAATTCATATTGCACAGCAGCAGAGGTGATAGAAGCAGTTAGATAGTAAAAAAGATCAATTTAAACAGGCTAGAAAAAAAGATATAATAGATATACAGCAAGTCCACATTTTTCTATTGTATTTTAAGTAATTTTTACATGTATATAAATATTCCTAACGGCAAAATCACACTTCTTCATGATGTACATTTTTTTGGTGTTTTAATTTCACACATACTTTGATCACGTAAACATCTGTGTCACATGTCAGTGAAGCCTCTTTGGATTGAATTGAACTCAAACTGAATTAAGACGTGGCTGCGTCAGAGCCCATTTTAAATCAATTTAACACAAATCCAAATCCCATTTTTTTACTGATCTGAAAAATGATCTGGTTAACAGGAAACGTTGTGGCCTTTTTCAGTTTAATGGCTTAAGAATAACTAGGTTAAAATGGGGAGACTTGAGAAACTGATGACTTGATTCTATATTCTCTTACCTGTGTAACAGTATACAGGATCTCTTTTTCTCTTGTGGCGCAGATCTTGGACAGCGAAAGCATTGCTGTGGTTGTAACAAAGCAGATTGAAAGTAAAGGTTATTGCTTATAGTTGTGCATATTTGTATAAAAGAATCAATTAAAAACATAAAATCTGCACTGCTGCTGACACTTCTTCTGTTTTGAAGTGTCTGAATCAGATAACATCAGACTGACCTCCACCCAACTTTCCACAACTACGTCATCTTTACTGCAGTTAACAAATAGTTTCAGTTACCTGTTGCTGCTCTAGAGGACGACAGCAAGTAGACAGTATTTTACTACTAAACCCAAATCCTAATCTTAACTCACATTAATCTCATCTTCTAATCTTGATCCTAAAATGAAGCTGTAATCCCCACACACACCAGCATACACACTTATCTTGTTACTTCATCCCTCGTCACATATGACTCAGCAGGTTTAGGTCAGCAGCTCCCACGATGAGGTGATTTCCCCTGTCAGCGCTGAAGGGGAATGCCCTGTGTTCTGGTTTGGATAATTGTTTCTGTGTGTTTAAAGCCAGATGGAGGAAATCAGAATCAACAGAACACTAATTGGCAACAATTTTGAGCCTCGGTCATTGTTTAGATGGCAAAAATGTAGAAATGATAATCACTTGTTCCGGCTAAAAATGTGAAATTAAGATTTGATATTTAAAATCACTGTAAATTTAATTTTTCAGACACAACAAGACATATTGAGAAGTCACTTCAGGCTTTTGTGCTGTTTTCATGAACTGAACGATCGTTTGATTGATTAAAGAAATACAGATAAATCAGTAATGAAAAGAAATGTTTGTTTCACTACATGCTACATAAACTTATGCTACATATGCAGAGCTGCAAGTAATTATTTTCATTATTGATTAATCTGTCAATAATCCCTTGGATCAACTCATTGACTGTTCAGTTTATTAAATGTCAGAATCTGGTGAAAAAGCCAAGTTTACATCTTTACTTGCCTATTTTCATCAATTATAAAATCAAAAAAGGGTCACATTTGAGAAGCTGAAAACAGTGATTTCTTTTTGACATTTTTGCTTCAGAAACAGCATAAGAAAATAATCTGTTGTCAAAATAGTTGTTGGTTTATTATCTGATTATTTACTTATCAATTAGTCAAATAATTGTTTAGCAGTAATGCTACAAATTCTACCTCTAAGTATCACTTTTTTGTACCCAACTAAAACCAGTCAGAAGTCTCCTTTGCAGAGGTGGAAATCTTTGAAATCTATTATTATCCCAGTTATTTTGGATGAGATGTGGGTCTTGTTCAGGAGAGAAATGGTGAGGGGACAAACTTAACACAGTCTGGCTGAAGCATACTGCGTCTGCAGGCAGAGATTTGGCTCAGACATGATTTTATCAGATTAACAGAGACCTGCTTCATTAGGACAAGCTCTGTAATTCAACATGCAAACAGTTCAGGACAGCTCATCTCACAGCAGCACAGCCCCTCCTGCTCCTAATCTCTCCTTCCTGCACTCACACAAAGCAAGCTGCTTCTGCTGCTCGTCACATAACACCAAACGTCCACTGGTCATAGCTTCATGTTCTGGTTGTGCTGTGGCTCATCTCTGTCACACTTCCAACATTCACTGGAAGTGTTTCAGAAGCACTGTGTCTCTCAGCAGGAAGAATTCATCTTCAGTTATGCCTGGTACTGATTCATTTGGGTGAACTGGAAAATCAAAATCAACATTAGGTAGAAGATCAATAGGAGTTGACAGCCACTTTGATAAGGATCAGTTGTAGCTGTCTGCTCAACTAACTTTGTTTTTCTCTTTCTGTCCAGCGGCTCTGCAGGCCTTGAAGAGGAAAAAGCGTTATGAGAAGCAGCTGGCTCAGATCGACGGTACATTGTCTACCATTGAGTTCCAGAGGGAGGCGCTAGAGAATGCCAACACCAACACAGAAGTCCTCAAGAATATGAGCTACGCCGCCAAGGCAATGAAGGCTGCACATGAAAACATGTAAGAGAGACGTTTATTGTCATAGTTATTGTAAGCAGGTCTAAAGAGTCAAAGTCTCTTCTCAACCATCACCGGTTTATATTGAGACATATTTGTGTTTATGCATACGTTTTCGTATCCTCTCTTATCTCTCTGTGTCCATCTGTTTCACAGGGACATAGATAAAGTAGACGATCTGATGGCGGAAATCACAGAACAACAGGAAGTGGCTCAAGAAATCTCAGATGTAATTTCCAGACCGATCGGTTTCGGAGAAGACTTCGATGAGGTGAGAACATAGACATGATCCGTTTATGCAACCCAGGACCCTTACCTGCATTTCAACTGGGGGAACCAGGGTCTAAATTTAGTCCATCTGCCCTAATTCTGGGGGTAATACTTTCTGATGGCCTTGGAACGATCAGGGTGAAGCTGCTACAGGTTGATTCACTCAATAATAAAGCACTGGTAGATTCTAGTATCAACATTAGGACCTGTCATATCTCCTTTGTATCCAGTCATTGGCCTAAGTTGTTCGGTAACTCAGGAGTGAGGAGCTCATAGAAGACACATTCTGCTGTATCTTATTTATCTGTTTAGTGTTGGAGCTGCTAGCGCCAGAATGAAATGGAGAAAAGATTAAACTCAGAGAAATTAGCCTTTCATTTTAGGATTAATTAATTTGTGTCTGTGGTTTGCCAACACAAACATGGTGGCTTGATTGTTTGTGTGTGTGTATGTGTGTGTTCAGGATGAGCTTATGGCTGAGCTGGAGGAGCTGGAACAGGAAGAGTTGGACAAAAATCTTCTGGAAATTGAAGGAACAGAGGACGTTCCTCTACCCAGCGTACCATCTACATCACTGCCATCTAGACCAGGTATTATATATCACTCAATCACACTGTGGGGCAAACAATCTGCACCATTCACTCTGCACAATGAGATAATTACATTTCATGTTTTCTTTCTGTCCCCTTTTTAGCCAAGAAGAAGGAAGAAGAAGACGAAGAAGACATGGCGGACCTCGAGGCCTGGGCGGCTAACTAAGCTAGCCTGCCCTGCTAGCTAGCCAGTGCCCCTCTCCTGTCTGTCTCTGTGCTACCAGGCTGGTCTCAGACATCTGGAAGAGAGACAGGGACTCTGGGCTGCTGAGCTGGCTGCTGGCATGCTGTTCTGTCTTAAAGCCTACATCCCAATATCTAACCATACCCCGACTCTAAAGTATGCACTTGTGCACATATTCACTGACTTAAAATGAAATGAACCCAGGCTTTTCTCTTCTGATTAACATTACGGTAAGAATCTCTCTGCTCCAGCTGTGCTTTCCTCTGTTTCTTAAGGGCATAGAGCAAATGTCACAGCCTGTGGTTATGTATATCAAAGTTCTCTTTGTGAGGAAATACAGTGCATGAATGGGCACTTAAGGCAGGAGCGTGCAAGTGCATACTTCTAGGGAAGAGTGTGTGGAGGAACAGGGCAAGGCTCGTTTCTGGGAGGAAAGTGAAGAATCAACAAATGCGTGATGAAAAAAAAAAGCAAAAACAGAAAGACACGACTCAGCCATTTTTTCTGCTTCCTGCATTGTCATCTCTCTTCTACAGCGATGACGACAACCCATCGTCTGCACCATCTCTGCTCAATATCAACAGAAGCAAAATAAGATGAATGATGAAAATGTAGGGCCTTCTCACTGAAATATCACTGTGAAGCTACAACATGATGATATGTACAAAACATCTCGTAATGGGAGGATCCAGGGTTTGATCCCTCTTTCAGCCAGATCTCCTACAAAGTATCCACCACAACTGCTTGCTCACTTATTAGACACTCTGGATTTAATCAGTTAAATTTCTGAAATGTCATGTGAGGGAAAAATGAGTGTCAGTACGGTCTTCTAGTTGAGACTCGAATGCTAATACTGAAACTGTCAAAACAGGCTTTTCATCACACATTTTTAGTTTCATTTCTCAGATCTTCAGAGTGTAAAGGTCCCTTGTAGAATTTGCTTAACAAAACATTTAACAATCAGACATGACGAGAGATGTGAAAACATTTTAAGTGACTGTTGCTCTTCAGTCAGTTAATGAAAGTCAGCTCTTGGCTCGTAGGCTCATTCACCAAAGCAGGACATGTTTATGCTAACAAGCTGATGTTAGCTTAAACTTCACACCTTAGCTCAGCAATTCCCAACCTTTTTGGGTTTTTAACCCTTTAAAATAATCAGCATTTTCCATATCACAGGCAGACATGAGTATGAAAAGTTAGATTTTTCGTTTTGCTTCACTTGAAGGATCAGTCAGAGCCACGAGAACAAGCTCAAACCTGCAAAGCTGCAGGCTGATTCAGAGGAAGCGAGTCGGTACAGTTCTGTTACGCCGTCCTCGTCTGTCGGCTCAGTTTCAGATATGAATGGCTGCTCTTCTGTCCCTCAGAGCAACGTTATAATTGAATAATTTCTACCAAAGGCATAGCCAGAGTGAAAACTGAAATCCCAGAGTCTAAAAACCTGTGCAAATAACAGTATCTGCAGGACTAAATACCACTGGAGGTAAGTGAGTAAACTGGGTTGTAATTCAGGTGAACCAATCCTTCAGCAAGACAGTGATTGTTAGTTAGCTAACTCACATTACAAAAAATACAAAAATGAGATGGATAAGTAGTTGCTAAACATTGTAGGAGCACTGAACCTCCAGTGTGGCTGTCAGAGGGTTCGTTTCAACACCTTGGAAGGCCTCTGTTACTCATTTTAAAATTGCACATGGCTGACACCTGATTTAACAGTGATATACTGTGAGAAAATCCTACGTTGGCTGAATTTAAAGGTAGTGTGTATGAGTGTGTGTGATGTTTTTTCAGCCTTTTGACACAGTGACCTCTTGTGAATATTTAGTCATATTGAAATGGTGAGCTGGATTTCTTTCATTTGCTCTTGACCCACCTGTAATGCAAAATTGATTTAAACATTGAGAGACCAACATGAGATGTGTTGGTTCCACATTGATCTGCATTATATAACGGCCGTAGCTACACTTCTTCCTATCAGCAGACATGTATATGCATGGACGGATTGGGGTCGATTCAGCATCTAACAGATAGTTGAGACTGTAATTTAATTATGACTTATGTCTTAAAATGAATGAAGTAAACGAAGTAGTGATTTGAAACTTGTTCACTTTTGTAATGCAAAATCACCTCCTTTGTGAGCAGGTCGACCCTGGTCCTGTTTTTTAAAGACAAACTATTGAAGAGAAACTTGCATATGCCAATAGAGTTTGTTTTTCTTTTTTCATTTTTTTTCTGTTTACATCAGATATCATTCAAATTCTATCTGGCTGTACAGAAACACAGTGTGACCTGCAGCCAGTACAAAGGTTTTCCATGTTGCAGCCGTGTTGCTCTGTGACTGGGGTTGTATACAGTTTATCTTAATAAAGTTGGGATTCAATGCAAAAATGCACTGTCGCATCTGTTTATACAGAAATAAATTTCTCTTTCATACCTTCATCAATCAGCAATCATCTGTAACTTGTTTCTGTATAGTTGGCGGTTGTATCCTGACATTCAGGGTTCTTGTCTTTCTCATGATCACCTCACATACATCTCAAGTGCTGTATTAAATTAAGATTTGTAGGTAAGCAACACAACATGCAAGTGGAGTATAATTATGAGACTTGAGATTTGATCAAATCCTTAGCAGTTTACATGAATTGCTCAGAGCTTGGAAGTTGTTGGATCAAGATGCATAATATTAAACCTCATCCATGTTCTTTCATAAATGTAAACATCCAAACACACCTCTGACCCATCTGACTCTCTTTGTGCAGTCCATAGTTGTGCAAGTAAGTTGTAGAGTGTATTTATCAGATCGCTTTCAGAGTAAAAAAAATAGTGATGTGTTTAACATAAAAAAAAACTGCAATCCTATCTGTTGCCTCCCAAAGCCCACAGCAATTGATTCCAATCAAATCAAAATGTCAAAATTCCAAGCAGTTGTGAGAGAATGCGTGTGGGAGGAACTTTCCCCTCAGTGACACTGAGACAGGGTCCAGGATGGAGGAAATACATGAGCAAAGGCCAAGGCTGGGGTTAGAGTTAAGGTTGGGCAACAGCTATTTTTAGCACATGCACATGCAGAAGAGTATACTATATCCTTTAAACATTGCATTCTTTACTATGTTACTAATTACTGCTGCATTTTTGTATGAAAGGTTCTATACAAATAACATTTCTTCTAACATTATTATATTATTATCAGATTGACATTATTATTATTACATGTAAAAGTATTACATGAAATGTTTTTGCTCATGGGCCTCTATTAACCACCTCAGCTTGTCTTTGCATTGTGTGTTTACCATGTTCCCATTAAAATGGTGCACACAGCAGAAAACATATGGCAGCTTCACACAGAGACTCACAAACCAACAAGTACACCTGTGTTGAAATGTATGTCTGAATTCATGTTGGGTGACTCTTCCTATGGAAACCCAGTGCTAATTTAACATTTCTGACCTGAAGGTCTTGCAGTGTGTATCAGGTTGTGCCATCGTCAATCTACTGAACCCTCTGACAGCTGCCATCAGTCTCAAACCTGGACCGAATGCACCTGTAAACTGCATTTGACCAGTCACCATTCCTGGTTATTTTGCTCAAGTCGTCATACAAATAGCCATTAGTTAGCAAATCCTCTAGTATGAGAATTGTTTTCATACCATTCTTTGTATCTTTAAACTACCTTTGAGTCTCATTCCTTGTCAAAACAAAGGACAGATACTCCTCTGCCTTATAACTGCATTGTAACTGCTTGGACTACTCTATACTGCCCGACTCTATTGGCTTGATAGACTGTTTCATCTGAATGTCTCAGCCATCTGGCCTCAGGTTTTCTGTGCCTCTGTCAGTTAGTGGTAATCTTAAAAAACACCTTTATTTGGAAATATGAACTATTTGAGCACAACTAAGAATAATTATGTTGTTAAAATTATATTGTGACACAAGGCCCCTGCACAAGACAGGGCCTCAGGATTAGGTATTAATCTAGAACCTGCTTCAGTCTGTGTTGCACTTTGGTGATGTATATTAAAGAGACAAGCATTTAATCAATTCACCAAACATTTATCATTAACAAACAATCAACTTCAGGACTTTTGGGGCCTTCTGAGGGTCTGGGGCTCAAAGGCAGCTGCCTGCACGATAATTCAGCCTTGCATTAACCTAATGCAAATATATTACATTATGTTGTAGTGAATCATTCTCCAGTTCAATTACACATTAATCACGAGTGTGTCATTCAGTTCACGTAAAAAAAAATCAAACCTGCAGCACAACATTCACATGAATATGTGCATACTTCATAGGTACTGTGCATGGAATAAAATGTGTGGTGTTTGTGTAACTTCAGTTCACATCATTATTCACTCCAGGGTTATAGACTAGAATAAGATAGTTGCACTGATAACGTCACTTATTTGCCAACGGCTTCAAACTTGTTCCAACTACACTTCTCCAAACTCTGCACCTCAAGTTATCATTGACCGCCCCGCCCACATAAATGCTCACCCAATAAATTCACTTGTACGCGGGGCGGGAGCTGCCACAGCCAATAGGAATCTAGAACACATTCGCGTTTGAATGTGGCTCCGCTGATAAAAAGCGAGCCGTCATGTTTCCGTCCCTCCCTCTCTGCTTCTGTCCGTCGGCCGGGCTGCTGTTGCACTCAACCTCCCCGGAGCACAACACCACGAAAGAACCATGTCTGAGAAACTGCCCTACAAAGTTGGTCAGTGTCGCGATTCATGATTTTAACCGCGCGAACAAGTTAGGTTTCGCTAAGCGGAGTTAGCGGGTTTGCTAGCTAGCATGTTGTAACGTGCATGTCGGGTGACGGCTCGTCTGGCATTTGTCTTAGCATAGAAGCTAATTATGCAACCCAAACAATTGTACATGATTTTAGACTCATTTGTTAATAATTCAAGGGTTTATTCCCTGACTTTGTTATTGCTAACGTTAACTTGCTAGCATGTGTGGAATAGCACGGCGTTGTTGTCGTTTAGCATGTGTTTAGCATGTTTGCTATTCGTTACACTTATTTCAGCTCGTTACTTTTTCCACTTTTCGACACTCTCAGTTCGCAGTTTGCTCCAATCTGAGAATGAATCGACATGTTATCAGTCGTACAGGCACCGAGCATATGGAGCTGCGCTGAGAAGAAAACCACCACAGCCTCTGGGAGTTGTAGTTTATTAGCGGAGCAGGAGGCTTCACGTTCTGAGGCGCTGGCTGTGTTTGCAAACTACAACTCCCGTGATGCTTGGCGCCCCCTGTAACTCCTGCATGAGTGACAGCAGCAGGCAGAGACCGAGCTGCTCTGCATGTAACTTGAATACCGTAGTAAAGCTGGACTACACGTGGTGTTCATGTAAAACTGATTTGAGAGCTTAAATTTAAATGTTGTTGTAAAGTTTATAAATTGGAATAAGATCTATCGTCATCGTTTTATTGCTTAAAGTGTGTTTGGCTACAAAAATGATCCATCTTATGTGAATAAATGACAAAAAATGCTGTAGATGTTGTAGTTTCTCTGCAAATTAAAAATGTACTTAGAAATTATTGCATTCATGGATTTGTCAGATAATGCAGGTAAAAATAAGATTTTGGTTATTCTCCATTTAAAATAATATATCATTATCTAAGCGTCCGCCTGCTGTGACTGCTGTTTGTGTGAAGCAGCTGGTTAGAAGCAGAGCAGGTTATACAATGTCCTGCTAACAGATAACTGTGGGGCAAAGTCTACACATATTCCACCGCCTACATACAATCAGGAATCACGTGCGGGAGATATTGTCCGATTAATTGTTGGCCTATTCCTATTAAACTATTGTTATATCAGCCTTCAGTAAATCCACTATTGGTCGACCTCTACTAGATTAGTTGGGGAAATAATCTGCAGATTAATTGATAATGAAAATAATTGTTTGTGGCAGTCCTATATCCAATGATGCCAAGTATCACTGGTTTAATAAGTATATTTTTGGAATTTTTAAAGAGTCTCTGACACCCAAAGCCTTGATTTGAGCCGAGCATAAAAAATGTAAGTTCTTCATACGGACCTGGCTTTGTTCTCTTTTCACACAACTGACCTGATTTGAACTGTTGCCACAAATTGACCTCGGTCATGAGAGTGCGTGTACCTGTGGCCATAAACTATGACAAAGCTTTTTTTGGATAACAGGCAATTAAAATGCTTATACTATATTGCTTATAGGTAGTTTTGAAGGCCAATACCTGCCAGTATTGAATCACATTCTAAAAGAGATTTCACTCACTGACTTTTAGTTCAGTCACTACTTTGACCTCAGTGTGAACTTGTGTCCCTAATCCTCTCTCTGGCTGGTCATTCAGCCCAGTGCCGGTTCAGTGCAGTTACCCTGGCTGAGGTGTGTTTGCACAGGCTGCAGCCTCTGTGGTAGAGATGGAGAGTGGGCTGTACTTTGGGTTTTCCATCCTGCACCCTGAGGTTAACCTGCAGCATTGTCGAGCTTGTAGCATAGAGAGCTTCACTTCCTGTTAAATCGGGATGCTTTCTATAGTGTCATATAAAACCAACTGGAGATTATTAAACTACATTGAGCCTGGTGTTTAACCTGCTTGTGTAGTAAGTTTCTCTTCACTCATCCCCATCTGGTTGTGACTGACTTTTTCCCCCCTCCCGACGTTGAGTGTGTGATCTCTGAGACTGCTCTTTAGAACAGTGGGGAGAGTTTGAGGGACATGATCAACAGCTTGGCTGGGAGAAACCCTCTTTGTACAAAGCTTCATAAGAGCAAAGTTCAGCCAAAGAAACAAGAAGTGAAAACGAGAACAAGCTGGTGTTGTGTGCTGTCCATATAAAATCCTGTGACTTGAACCATGGACACTTTTTTTATTTATTAAATAAGTCCCTTAGAAGATGCAATGCATCAACTCTTGTTCATTGTTATACACTTCTTCTGACATGTTTAAGAAAAACTTGACAATTACAAATAAAAATAATAAAGATCTTGATTATGGATGATTCTCCTGATTCTACAGGCTTGGTAGCTTCAAACAGTATTACAGAAATTGAGTCAGTTGTGAATAGCCAATTCTTATAATGATAAATCTGCTGACCAAGTACGGGACCAAGAAGCTTGGTGAGAACATGTTTATTGTAACCTTCATATCTTTGAATCCCTTTTAACGCCATGCTGTCTCTCCTCCACCTCCTAGCTGACATCAGCCTGGCTGAATGGGGGCGTAAGGCCATCGACATTGCCGAGAATGAGATGCCTGGTCTGATGAAGATGAGGGAGATGTACGGTCAGTCCAAGCCTCTGAAGGGCGCACGTATTGCCGGCTGCCTCCACATGACCCTGCAGACGGCCGTGCTCATCGAGACCCTCACTGCCCTCGGAGCTGAGGTGACATTTACCAGCTCTTCATAAAAATTTAATAGAGAAAACATCCACTGATCGTGTGTGTCTTTCAGAAAATATTTTTCCATGTATGAATTAATATCGAGGTGACATCTAATACTGCAGCTGCAGGTTTGCTTACAAGAGTTTTATTGAATTTTAGTTGATTTTTATCTCCAAATAGTTGCAGGCACATTTGGCACACGTACCCAATATGTCCAAAGAACATAATCCTTTCGTTTTCAATTAGGCGGCCCATTATACTTTCACTCGAACAGTGTTTCCACTCAGTTCCAGTAACATCTTTTGGTTGTACATTTGCGAGTCCAGTTAAACTTTTCTAGGAGACAAAACACCAATTGCCAGATCTGTGTTTGGCTCAGTTAGTCTTTACCGTCTTTTCTTCATTCATGCAATGGTTAGTGTGTGATATTGGCCAGCAGATGATCAAAAATTCAAATACTACAAAACCTTTGAACAAATGAGCTGTTGTGCCATAAATGTGTACAGATAAGTACATCAGAGAGGACAGCGGTTTTTTTCTTTTGTTTTTTTTTTTTACTGATTGCTCAGTTCGGCTTATGTTTGATGGTGGGAGCTGCCCAGTTTGACTTTGTCATCTTTTGCCTTGCTAAAGTGCACTACAGCAGTAGTTGGTAAGAGGAAGTTTATTGATCCATTTACCGTAAAAAACACTCTGAGTCTTAGATTTTCTCTCTCCCTCTGTTTGCCTCAAGGACAGTGTGTTCTGTTATCTTTTATCTCTCTGACCAGGACTGGTTTTGTCCGACAGGAACCTGCACCCGACATCCAGCAGACTATAAATAACCTGCTCTCTCAGCCTGGAGATATTTTACTTTTTCGTCCATTTAGAGTTTTTGTCTTGTCAGTAGCATGAAGGGACTACTATAACTACCATTTCATTAATCAACCCTGTGTTGTAAAACAATAAATGAACCTTGTACCTCGTAATGATGCTTGGATTGAAATTGACTGTACAGTACTGAGGTTATCGGGATGAAACTGGACTGTGAAACCACAAATGCAGATGGACAGCAATTGGATTTCCCTGTGGTTTCTTTCAAACTGCACTAGAGTGTTTTGGACACTAGATAGCAGCAGAATGTGTTGACTTGGTTCACAGTGCCATGGCATGTTATTCATTTCAGCTTTCAGAAATAAAATATTTTATATTTATTTTGATTTTGATGCATTGTGAGACTTTACATATGTCTCCAGATGCTCTCTGGGAATTCTGTTCATTAAACCGGGCAAAGCACGTTCACTATAGCCTCTAAGCCTTGATGAAAATATTGGTTAAGGTTTTCACACAAATATTATTGCTCATTATTATTGTATGTTAATTGCTTTAATGCCCCTTGAGGCGTTGCAGCCCAACCGTCAGTGTTGCAGCTGTGTCATAAGGTGGCAAAGACAGAACGGTGGTAGTCTGCACTGAGACTCTACAACACGTTGAGGACTTGGAGTGATTCTCACCACCAACACAAGTGTGCTGTAGCCGTGAGGTTCTTAATCTAAACAGGCATATCTGTCCAAATAACCAGTTGGAGCTCAAACCATGATAATGATAACCTGAATCTCTTTTGTATTGACATGACTTATCAGACTTTCATTTCTAGTTGGACTTTGAATTCACTTATCTTTGATACAAAGATATGCCACGAGTAAGGATGGCCAAGAAGCTTTATTAACTTTACTTAAAGAATCAGGTTACCTAAATTCATGTAAAATTAAATGCTAAAATTAGATGCTTTTGCCTCAAAAAGCCTTTCATTCCAATGCCAGAAATGATAGAAATTTGGAAAATAAATCTCATTAATCTTTCTGTGACGCTTTCTCTTCCTCCTCAGGTTCAGTGGTCGAGCTGTAACATCTTCTCCACCCAGGATCATGCTGCCTCCGCTATCGCCAAGGCTGGTATTCCAGGTAACACACACCACCTCTGTGTTGACTTTATGTGAATTATAAAATGACCATGTCAGGTTCCATTAAAGTACATGTATCACGGCAGTCTGTAAACAAACAACAACAAACGTCTCCAGAGTGCATAAATCTAAAATGCCAGCCTTGTGTTTTAGTGTTAACAAGGAACTCGGCTTACTGAGCTTTTGCAAAACGATGACGTAAGCTTGTGGGTGGGAATATTGTCACCTGACTCTGAGAGGTGTATTTGCTTTCTTTCTCTGTGCAGTGTATGCGTGGAAAGGTGAGACCGACGAGGAGTACGTGTGGTGCATCGAACAGACTCTGTACTTCAGAGATGGTCAGCCCCTCAACATGATCCTGGACGACGGAGGAGACCTCACCAACATGGTCCACCAGAAGTATCCCAAACTGCTGGCAGGTTGGTTTTATCACACACACACACACACACACACACACACACACACACCTGAGACTGCTGTTTATTTCCTCCCCTGTTCCCTAGTTGAAGTCAGGTTTGGAAGAAGGCTTAAGGTCTCATGAGGACCATATGTGGTGGCTCTTGCTGTGTTAATTGCTTTAATGCCCCTTGAGGCGTTGCAGCCCAACCGTCAGTGTTGCAGCTGTGTCATAAGGTGGCAAAGAGAGAATGGTGGTAGTCTGCACTGAGACTCTACAACATATTGAGGACTCGGAGTGATTCTCACCACCAACAGTTAAACACACATTGTGTAGCTATGTTTACCTGTATAAACCTTACTCAACTTACAGTTTCTGTGCTCAATATTGAGTCTCGTGTGTCAAGAAGTGGAATATTTTTGTAAGAATTTTCCATAATTACGTGACCTTGTATTTTCAGGTATCCGTGGATTGTCTGAGGAGACGACTACAGGCGTCCACAACCTGTACAAGATGATGAAGAAGGGCGAGCTGAAGGTGCCCGCCATCAACGTCAACGACTCCGTCACAAAGGTAATGTGCATCAACTCATCAACCAGCTGCATCCTGTAGTCTGAACGTGGACAGAAATGTATCCTAATCCCCATCAGTGGAACCATTCATTAATGAAGGAATTTTTAGATGATGAGTTGAGTCTGTAAAATCTCCCAAGTTAGTATATTTTAATGACATGACATATTTGTGATGAGTGACTTAATTAAAAAAAAAAAAGAATTCAAATCTGACAACAGGCCCAGTCTCATCTTTTCTGTTTGGAAGAAACATGACCTCCTGTTGAATAATACACATTAATATTTTGTTATACCTCTGTCTCCCTTCTACAGAGTAAGTTCGACAACCTGTACGGCTGCAGGGAAAGCCTGATCGACGGTATCAAGAGAGCCACTGACGTGATGATTGCTGGTAAAGTTGCCGTGGTTGCCGGCTATGGTGATGTGGGTAAAGGCTGCGTCCAGGCTCTGCGTGGCTTTGGAGCTCGCGTCATCGTCACAGAGATCGACCCCATCAACGCCCTGCAGGCCGCCATGGAGGGTAGGTGATAACGGCCAACAGTATAGTTACACCATGAACATTCATTTTAAACATCATGAAGAGAGAACACTTGTGCACTAAAATGTTTAAGGTAGTTAAGTCATTAAATAAGTAAAATATACCATTAAAATGGTAAATTAGAAATGAAATTACTTTTTAAATGCAAATAGACAGGGTTATCTTTTTAAAACGCTGTCCTTTATGTGAGAATTCATGGTAAAAGATTTTGTTAGCCCAAAATACAAAGCCCTCTCCTTGTGTTGCTCTGTAGGTTACGAGGTTACCACCATGGACGAGGCTTGTAAGGAAGGAAACATCTTCGTCACCACCACCGGCTGTGAGGACATCATCCTGGGACAGTAAGTTTGACCAGCTATTACACAAAGTGAAACTCGGTTTGCTTGAACTATCCCAAGTATAATTAAATCCTTCATATAAATGTCTACTTTTGTACAATAACAAGGTACATGTTAACTGTGTTACCTTCAGTCACTTTGAGAACATGAAGGACGACGCCATCGTCTGTAACATCGGACACTTTGACTGTGAGATCGACATGAGCTGGCTCAACAAAAATGCTGCTGATAAGGTCAACATCAAGCCTCAGGTAGGAAAACTACAATACACTTTCAGATATATTTTTGAGTTATTTTTTAAATACCACAAGAATTTTACATGTTGATTAACTTTTCCTTTTAAACTGTCTTTATATTCAGAGTTTGACATCCGTTCTTCTCTTCTGTGTTTTCGCTCGGTCTACATTTGCTCCTCTTATGTCAAATCTGAGTCTGTTCTGTACAATATTCACAGTAGCTGTAATCCTCCGTCTTCTCAGGTCGATCGCTACCTTTTGAAGAACGGTCGTCACATCATCATCCTGGCTGAGGGCAGACTGGTCAACCTGGGCTGTGCCATGGGACATCCATCCTTCGTCATGAGCAACTCCTTCACCAATCAGGTACTGTGAATTTCTGTGAGCCAGAGATGATGTGACTTCCAGAGCTGCAACATTTCAGTTTACGGCCTTGAAATATTGGCACAATCAAACTATGGCTGAGTCTTATCACCTGTCCTTTCCTGTAGGTTCTGGCTCAGATCGAGTTGTGGACGAACACTGCCAAATACCCTGTGGGAGTCTACTTCTTGCCCAAGAAGGTCAGAAGCTACACTATGAAAATTTTATACAGTACCTAATCATGTAACATCACCTAAACAGCATTAAAACTCTCCTTGGATAGGATAGTTTGGGAACTCTTAAAAATGATTTACATAGATGCAGTTGAATCAAATTGCTAAGAGTGCAGGTTCTTGATGTAGGCTGTCCAAAGCTACAGAGACGTACAGCATGAAGTGAATTTCACTCCCGCCTGAAAACCACAGTGAAGAAACTGAAGCAAAAAAATCCCAAAATTGATATATTAAACTTGTTTTTACAGTGAGTGTTAGAACAGTTATGACAGAGGAGCAGAGTTCAAAAGACGAGCAAAAACTGCAGAAACCAAACAGGAAGTGGGAGCTGCTGCTGGATGCAACAGGCTGAAGGCTTTATTTGTTGCTTAATGGGATCAGAAAGACGGTCACGGTAAAAAGCGAACAGATGATGTGGAGCTTTAAGGAGTGGGGTTATATCCACAGCAACATTTTTTCCATTTTACAAAAGTTTGTTTTCTTCATGTTAACTGAAATAATCCTCCATGTCTAACTGAATGGAGAGTATTACACAACAGGATCACATTGCAAATCTGAGGCTTCTCTCAAAGACTGCTGAATTGATTAGGCGAAATTTGACCTGCCACTATTTTGATTAATCGTCTGTGAAATGTTGGTCTGAAGGATTTTGGGCTTGTTAAATGATGTTCAGAAATCATTTCAAAGCCTTTTGTAAAGCTGTGGAACATCCTGACAAAATCAAGTTTGAATGTTTAGAGAAGATGTGTGCATTGATATAATTTGTGAAAAGACAGCAGTTTTTTTTGCCAAACCTGATATAATCCCTGCTTCTCAAATGTGAACATTATCTGCTTTTTATCAGATGTACAAAACAGCCCAATTGAAGACATCACTTTGGGTTCTGGGACCTTTTTTTTAATTATTTTTAATGTGTAAAGCATCAGACGCCAAAACACAGAAGTGAAACTAGTGGACAGAAAAATGTGTAGAAACAAAAGAATGGGGGGATCAAAAAGCAAACACCAGTTTGATCTAACAGGAAATATGCTTGCTCTCATTTCTCTTTGTGTCAATAGTTGGATGAGCAGGTGGCAGCTGCCCACCTGGACAAACTGGGGGTGAAGCTGACCAAGCTGTCTGACAAGCAGGCCAAGTACCTGGGTCTGCCCGTCGAGGGGCCCTTCAAACCGGACCACTATCGCTACTGAGCGCCTGCACAGCTGGAGAAGAGAAGGAGGTGTGGCTGGGTGTTGGTGTTTTGGTGGGTGGGAGCACTTTGGGAGTTTGGCCAGGTTGCACTCTGGGCGCCATTTTGGTTTTGGACTTCCAAATGTCAACTTTTCAGGGATACAGAGACCGTTTTGTTGTTTCCCCTCTTAAATAGCCTTCCATTTTAAATGCTGAAGAAATGTATTTCACAAGTTACATCCTGTGTGGATGGAAGTGATTTGGCACGACTGAAGTTTGGACCCAACACCTTGTTCTGCTTTTACTAAGGTGGGATCAAACTATCTTCCAAACTTAACAGGTGGTGAAGCACTCATTTCTGGCTGAAGCAGGAATTTCTGCCCCAGAAACTAAAAATCAACATCCAGCCCTGTATTTTAACTGAAAACACAAGTTTGCCTCATCTTATTTTGCTCTGACGCACCGACACACAACAATATCTTCAGTCTTCAGCTTTCCCTCCTCATCAGTGCTCTGCTGAAACACCATCAAGTGCTACTGTGGCTGTTTTTTAAAGAGAATTCCTCTTGTTGTTTGTCATTCCCGCTCCATTTATGGAATAAAATAAACCCTCATACTTTTCTATCTGAGCTATTCTGTCTCTTCGCGGCTCAAGGTGGAAGGTGACAGAACAGGTTTTTCTTCTGTATCTTACTGAATTGAGGCAAACGGTTTAGTGCACAGCGGCCTTATTCCAGTGTATTAATGCTGTCCTTTGTTAGCACTTCACAAAAACTGTACTTGAACTGTGTGAGGAGACTGGAGATGCTCATGAAGTGCTAGTTGTTACTGGGCGTGTTCATGAATATCCTGGTCGATCGTTGCAGAGTAAAGAAGCACTGCTGCCAAAGCAACCACCAAAGCACATCATGTTTTTGCCTGAACTATAAAAATAGTCTTAATGTTTCTTTTGCCTCATTTTCTTCCTTTTTATTGTGATTATTTAATTGACTTGAAGGGCTGAAATGTGCATCACCCCCCCCCCCCACTTCCTTTAATTTTTCACTGTAGAAATTGAGTCAGTGTCCACGGTTCTCAGCAGTTACGGCCTGAAGTTCAGAGTTCAACGCTTGTAAACGGATGTTGAAACTGTCGAGTTTGACGATGAAGAATAAAAAAAAAAAAAACAAAACGATGTTGACTCTGGATTGTTTCCCTGATATTGTCACATGAGAAGACACATTTTGACAGTGGAACTGAAAGTTAAAACTCTTAATAGCTTTGTACTCACCAAGTTAATAACTGAGATCTACATACAAAGCACAACACAAGCAGTCAGAAGATGAGACTACTTGGAAACACAAAATACAAATAATGAAACTAAAAACAAGGTCTCATACAACAATTTCTTTTAAAGAGGTTTACAGTACTTGTTGGGTGGGTACTAGGGTCCTTGGTCAAATATGACTTGGAAACGATGGGATATCTAGTTTTCTTATTGTGCTTCTCAATATTCATTATTGCAGCACGACTGAACAAGCGCTCCCTTCTTTAACAGCATCCTCAGATTCCTAGAGCCTCAGTGAAAGAGTTAAAATGCTGTAATTGTGCCGTCAAGCGTCCTCAAACAGAATATTTCAGATTTGGTGTCTGAGGAGTTTGAAGTGACTGCAGGAACTTTCAGTAGCTGTGGAGAAAAGAGGAAAAATTCAGATGATTTACTGACTAAGCAGTGGCCTTATGTCAAAATATGAGGTTCTGTTCAATGTAAGGAAAAACTGCTGGTGGACTCCCGCCAGCTAAACACTTTAAGATCGTCTATTCTACAAGTCCTCCAGGCATCAGTCTGAGTTTCTATTTCATTATAAAACCAGACCTAGCTGAGAAAACACAAACCAGATGTCAGATCAGCAGATTTGATACAAATGTAAGCACTTTAAATCATTTTTGGAACCACTCTGAAAGCCTGCTGATTGCATTAAAGCTCAGAGGGGGGAAGATGGAAGAAGCTTTAAAAACATGATTCAGATAAGGTGACGCTTTGAAGCAAACAGGAGGGAGCTCAGGTCGTCTGATACAACAGCTGACCTGAGCTTTAACATAATGTGAGCATGATAAAGGATAATTGAACAGATCAGAACTGTGTTTGGAACTTAGGGACCAACATGTTCTTGATGAGAGAGAAGATAAGATAAACCTTTATTTGTCCCACAGTGGGGAAATTCGCAATGTACAGCAGCAAAGGGGATAGAAGCAGTTAAATAGGGAAAAAAAAGAGCAATTCAAAAAGAAGATATTCACAAATTTACATGAGAAATTCACACGAGACTTGCATTATTGGATTACATATGAGATATGAAATATTACATACTAAGTACAAAATATTGCACATTGACTGGAATGAAGTGAAAAATGAAATACTAAATTCAAAATATTGCCAGGACATTGACTTAAGATAAAAATAAAATGAGATATTGCAGAGTGAGTAAAACATTGCACAGCAAATGAAATGAATGAATGAATGGAATCTGGAATAAATATACAGACATAAAAATGAGTATTGCACAGATGTAGAGACATAATCGTCTCAAATAGTCTCTTGGGAGCAGTGCTGGTTGTGCAGCCTGACAGCTGCAGGAAGAAAAGACCTGCGATATCGCTCCTTCACACACTTTGGGTGAAGCAGTCTGTCACTGAAGGAGCTCTCCAGAGCTGTTAACGTGTCCTGCAGGGGGCGGGAGTCATTCTCCAACATGGACGACAGCTTAGCCATCATCCTCCTCTCTCCCACCACCTCCACTGGGTCCAGGGGGCAACTCAGTGCAGAGCTGGCCTTCTTGATCAATTTATCAAGTCTATTCCCATTCGCAGCCGAAATGCTGCTGCCCCAGCAAGCTACTCCATAAAAAATGGCTGATGCCACAACAGAGTCATAGAAGGTCTTCAGGAGGCCCCTTGCACACCAGAAGACCTCAGTCTCCTGAGCAGATAGAGTCTGCTCTGACCCTCCCTGTAAAGTGCAGCAGTGTTATGTCCAGTCTGTTGTTGAGGTGAACACCCAGGTACTTATAAGATCTCACCATCTCAATGTCCATTCCCTGGATGTTCACTGGTGTTGGAGGGGAGTGAGTGCACCTGCGGAATGATGCCAAGCAGCAGATGGACGTCAGTCATCACCCACTTGATTAGTTAATTGTACAGCACCAGTGGTGGTGGGATGTAACTAAGTACATTTACTCAAGTGCTTGACTGGAGTTCAATTTTGACGTAATTGTACTTCACTTGAGCATTTCCTGAGCCCGTGTATTAATCTCCTTTCTACAATCATGTGTTCACAAAGTGTTGAACCTCTCTCCGTCCTCGCTTGTGAACGACTTGAGTATTTCCAGGATGAACCTTTCATACCCAATCATGATACTATCACCTGTTACCGTTCAGTGTGTGAATGTGTCTCAAACAACCTGTCGTCATGAGCTTTGGTTCATTGCTTGCTTGGTTCACCAGCAGATGGCAGTGTGTGCTCTCTAATCTCTACATACTGTGCTTAAAACATTGTGCCTAAAAAAACCCACTCTTCATTTAGACATCAGCAACAATCACATTCAAAGAGTTAGTTATAGTCACTTCCTTTCTTCTGTCCATGGTGCGTGCATATGTATACAATAATAAAGATACTGATTTAGGATCTATTACATGATGTATGAGAAACAGTTGGGGAAAAAATGGTAGGATCATGCTACAAGTTTCAAAATCTTGAAAGGAAAACATAAAATTCATGACGTCCTGTCCAAGTTTATATGTCGGAGCTCTGCTGGAGAATAAAATGCTCCATAAAAACACAGTCTGGAGTCAATCAGACATAAATCCCCCTTGATTAACAGATATTTAGCAGCCAAGCAAATCATCAGCACATCGTCAAACTATCAGCATCATTTATTTCATGACACTCGTCAGGTCACTTTCTGTTATGACGACTTCTCTCAAGTTTGGTCAGGTTTTGTTTTATTCATAATCAAGTCCTTTTTTTTAATCTTCATACGTCAGCACACATGAAAGAACTCTCCTTCATTTGCATATTTAGGGTGTTTTTTTTATACCGTCTACGTGGAACAATATGCAGGTTACAACAGAGACAAAGTGAGTCAGACAGCAGGTTTGAGAGGAGATCGGTGTCTGTGACGTCCTTTAAACCTTAATTATTATTTTCTATTGTTACTGCAACATTTGAACAATCATCTGCTGTAGGTTGATGTAAATTTACAAATGTAAATTAACTGTAATTTAAAGTCTCAAAAGTTTAGATGTAGAATGTCTATGACTTTATTAATGGAGACAACTTATGTTTAGTTGTCTTAGTTTTACTTGTTGTCATATAAGACTCAGTGGAAAACACACCCCTGGTTGACACCAACATCACACACACACACACACACACACACACACACACACACGCACAGTCTTTACTTATGTCACTTTTGGGGAATTTACATAGACTTCCATTCATTTCCTGGAGACTAACCTGAAGGACTACCTGACCTGAACCTAACAATAACCTTAACTGTTGACCTAAAAATCACAGTTTTCCAAATTGAGGACACCACTTTTTGTCCCCAATTGCACCGCTGTCCCAAATCCACTGGTCTTGAGTCTAGTGTATGTCCCCAATTTGGACATAAGCGAACCCACACACATACACACACACACACGCACACACACACACACAGTTTGTGACTTTAGGTATCATTTATATTAACAAGTAGCAGATTTTATTGTTAGCTCCAACATTAGTCATCCAAATCTCCCAGTTGTCTGTATTTGCAGGCTGAAATGAAATGTCTTCCTCTTACCTGCCGTGTCATCCTGTTATTTGAGTCCAATTCACCTTTTATCTGTGGCTAAACTAAAACACTCATTGCTCTGCTTTATTTCCCCTGCACTGAAAAACCAGCCCATAATTCATCGTCACAAGAAGAATCTGTGGCTCAAAAAAACTAAATCAAAGCACAGTCAGAAATCTGGATATGTGTCATCTAATAAGAGGAATTCAACCCTGTTCCCGACTTCCCCCGACTTAATGTTTAATCTAAAGCATGTCCAGTAGACGAGCTTCATTTTACAAGCTCTGTTTTATTTATATCCACCGAAATATGAAAATCAATAGGTAGAAAGCTGAATGTGTGATCGCGCCCTTCAGGTCGTTTTTCATCTTGACTTTACAGTTGAAGCTGCCTCAGTTCTTCACATAAAGCTGCCACTCGGAAAACATATAAAACTTTACAAAGCATTTTAACGAGAGGATGCTGCGTTAACGTGGCGAGATGTTGTGACAGGAAACATGTTGAAGAAATACAGCTGTAGATGACGATAAGACAGATTCGATTTCATAGCTCAAATTAAAGACTTTAAAGAAAAGGCTGAAAGTGAGATCAGATGGTCGAGGCATGACAGATCTTCAAAGTCTGCACGAGGCTAAAAACCTGTTTCTTTCCTGGCTTGCTTGTCTTCTGACTTCTCTCATCATCCAATCTTTTAGTTTTTTGATTTTGAAGTGTTTGTTGTTCTTCCTTTAGAAAAGCTTCAGAGGGACGTTTCCCCCGAAAGCACCACAAGTTACTCAGAACCTGATGCAGGAAAACAATGACATAACCTTTGGTTTGGAGTTTAAATTTCTTCTGCCAGAACTAACAACTGATCTGTTTGGATTAATATAGGCTTTAAGAAAACCAGAAATGTTCCTCCCTGAGGCACAACACAACACTAACACAACACAACACGACACGACACGATACAACACTAAAACAACACAACACTAACACAACACTAACACAACACAATACGACACGATACAACACTAAAACAACACAACACTAACACAACACAACACTAAAACAACACAACACAACACTAACACAACACAACACTAACACAACACTAACACAACACTAAAACAACACAACACAACACAACACTAACACAACACAACACAACACTAAAATAACACACCACTTAACAACACAACACTAACACAACACTAACACAACACAACACTAACACAACACAACACTAAAAAAGCACAACACAACACTAAAACAACACAACACTAACACAACACTAAAACAACACAACACTAACACAACACTAACACAACACAACAGTAAAACAACACAACACTAAAGCAACACAACGTTAAAACAACACTAACACAACACTATCACAACACTAAAACAACACGACACAGCACTAAAACAGAAGGAAGATATAGAACTAAGCCCCAGAACATTCGTTTGAAAAAAAAACCAATCAAATATTCAACGTTGAATAAAAAAACTTAAAGTGACTTCAGGTCAGTCAACATCGTCTCAGGTCTCAACGGCTCCAGTTTTTAAAAATTATTCAGTTTCTACATCCTGACTTGTTCTGTCTTTCAAGAACTTCACCAATGCTTATGTTGACATCAGGACTCAGTATTTAAGAATTCCTGCACAAAACATCTGTTCAGATCAACGTTTTAAATATATAATAATCAATTCCAACACAGTGACTGTGGACGGCTTACTCAGCAAACACAATAGCCTAAATTCACCAATGTTGAAACCAACCACAACAATGAGAATATAATTAGCTGAAGCTGAATATATGAAACTGCTGACATGAACATTTCACAGTAACACATTATTTAAGTTTGATGCACTGAACTAATCAGAAAGAATCTGGACTCCCTCTCCCTCCGGCTCCTCCTGCTCTCGGCGGTCAGACGTGGCTCTGTGTCGTGGGTTGTGCTGATGACTTTCTGTCTTTTCATAGTGTCTGTGGTTGAGGCATAATGAGCAGTGAGGTCTGTCAGTTCTTTCAACACCAGCCCTTCACACAGCGCCTGTTTTTGACTTTTCACAGATGGGTAAGCAAAGGTTCACACATAGAATCATGAATATTTAATGAGGTCTACAGATGTTAACAGATATCGCTGCTCCCTCATGTCTTAAATCCAACCATCAAACGCTAACGCACACCAAATGATTTTACTTTAGAGTGAAGGGTTGCTGCATTTGATGCCACCTCCATTTAAAAACTGAAGGGTAAATTATTTATGAAATGCGCTTTATGATCTTAACACTGCACTTCCAGTTTACCGTGTTCTTGGAAATCACTGAAGAGAGCACAGTGCTCTTGTTTGTGTGTAAATGAAAATGTGAAAAGTCTAAAGAGAAAATGACGGTCTAAATGGATCGTCGCACATTCACGACAGTGATACCAGTGATATGTATTCTTAAAAATTCACTGTATGGATGTGTTACTGATTTAAAGTGTAAACCTGTCTGTCCATGAATCTCCTCTGGTTGCACAGCAGTGAAACAGTGCAATGAGAATGTTTTCATCTTTTAAATCTTTTAAATCATATATCCATGTTAGCTCGTCTGTACACTTTGCTCGTTTCTGTTTATTAAATCCAAAATCAATTCTGAATCAAATCATGAAAACAAGAGTCAAAATCGCAAAGATTCTCATCACTAATCTCAAACCAGGTTGCTGATTTTTAGTCCAGTATTAGTTTCATGTTCTGAACCTTCTTCAGATACAGTGAAACCATGAACATGATGCACACTGAACTTTTAATTCTTCATTTAGTTTGACCGTTGATCCTCAGACTCCTTCACCTATGGGACAATGTGGTCGTAAAGGTTCAGCTACCCGACAGAGTCACCATGGTGCCGTGTAGCAGCCGAAGTTTGGCTGACGACATCGAAGCTTTCGTCACAGCGCAGACCTACGTTTTCAACTCTCGTGTTCCGGATGACTGTTGTAGCGTGAAGCCCTGTGTTCACAAAGTGTTGAACCTCTCTCCATCCTCGCCTGTGAACGACTGAGCCTTTCCAGGACGAACCTTTCGTACCCAACCATGATACTATCGCCTGTTACCATTCAGTGTGTGAATGTGTCTCAAACAACCTGTAGTCATGAGACATGACATTAATATGAAGTGAAAACGGTGTGAAGATGATGGATGAGCCATCAGAACAGATGTCACATCTGCTTTGGAAGTGCTTCTCCCGCACTCTTGGCTTTGAAAGTCTCAAAATTTGTTTTCAATTTTTAGAAGAAGCTTCGGACTGAGATGTGTCTTTGCCTCAGTTGACTTTTCACAGTTTTTACATCTGTTTTTCCTGGAGTTGATTCTGCTGACTTTGTGACACTGTGATTCTGGCTCTGGACATAAAGTCACATTAAATAGTGGCAAAAACTGAGCCAACTGAAACGGGAATCCATCAGGTCAAACTAGCATTTTTAACAGTAAAAATCTGTTCAGTTCATTTCACCTAAATTGCAGTAATAATTAGATTTGCTTGTTGAGCCACTGATGTCGAGCTGGACTTTATCAATTTTTACATGTTAATTCCAAAAATTATTGACCAACTGCGATTCCAGAGACAAAGAGTCCAGAACAAAGAAAGCTAATATAAGATCCGTGCCAGGTTTTATATAACCACTTTTCTGTGTTGAACAAAGGAAGGGGGAAACATTACATGGAAACATTTTATTTTACGGCTTAAAGAGAAGTCAAAAAGAGGATGACTTGATTCTGTTAACTGTTTTGGTATTGTTGATCCCTGGTGGCGCTGTCCACTGAAAACAGCCTCTCTGGTCATTGTCTTTAAAAGCCAAGATACATTTAGTGTGTCATCCACCATCACATCTGGATTAGCTGCCTCTCGTGGTTCAAGGCCTGTAAAAACAAAGCCTATTTATTCAGCCAGGTTTCTCAAGGCTTTATTATTACGTTGCCTTCCTCCATTGCCTGTGGCTCTTTCTTGGCCGTCGAATATAGTTGACAAGTTCAAACCTTTGCATCAGCCACATTTAATATCTGGTGCCCGTGGACATGTTCTCACTATGAACTCCTCAAATCTGGCAGTTCCACGGTGAAGTTCAGCAATAATAAACATGCAACCACGGTTAGCAATGTCCGGTTAGACTTTCAAAATAGAGCTTGCTGAGATAATAAACATGTGGTTAAAGTTGTGAAATGGTCGGTTTAGGTCTAGGTACCAAAATGACTTGGTTAAGTTTAGGAAATGATGAAATGAAATAAGTATGTTAGTTACATAAGTTAGTTATGAAAAGTAAGTTAAATAACTAAAAGTAGTCAAAGTTCGCTTTTGGGTTTTCTTTGGCTTTGCCTGTGTTTGACCCATCCAACCATCTGACATCCTCCACATATGGACTTTTCTGGCTCTTTATACACATCAGAACATTGTTTGGTGGGAAATCGAAGTCTGAAGCGTTGGGCCACTGACCCAAGCTGCCGTTTTTGACTCGATGGGAGTGAGAACGGTCTGACCCAGTCAACAGCAACGTTTTCATTGCATACAACATTCATGATGCAATATAATCTTCAGTTTTTATTGAAATCATTTTAGGGGATGATCATTTTGTTGGCTGTAGTTTGTGCTGTTGAACTATATTCCATTATCAGAAAAGTGTCTGTTATTTAGCCTACTGTTATTTACTTGACTGTCTCCCTTCCTTCCTGATTCCCTTTGGCTTCTATTAATTTTAGTTCAATAAGATAAGATAATTCTTTATTGATTCCCCAGAGGGGAAATTCGGGATATGATATATGAAACTCAAACAGCTGAACAGTTGTAAGCGCAGGTTGACCTGATAGGTTTGCACTGAATGATCTTTACATTAGCTTGCATTTATTTGGCTGACACTTATATCCAAAGAAAACTACAGCATGCAGCAGCAAGTGCATTCAAGTATATGGATACAACCAAAAATTGCAAGAATCATGCAAGTACATCAACGTAAAAAAGCTGAAGTTCTACAAAAAAAATAAGTTCTACATTTAAAAGTTTCCGAATGTAGAATGTTTTTTTTTTCTCTTTTCATGAGCCAAGGTTCAGTCTGAGCAGGTGAGCTTTCAGTCTGCGATGGACAATGTGTAGAGATTCTGCCGCTCTGATGTCAGTGGGGAACTTGTTGTGGAGTCAAGATTTTGTTGAGTGGTAGCCAGGTCCTCTTTATGTGGATGGAGCAAGAAGTTGTCTGGCAGAAGCAGTGGACATCATGTTAATCCATGCAGACAGCTTAACAGGATTAACATAAGTGAGTGGTTGCGAGAGATGTGCGAGTAAAAAGTATGTCTGATGTGTTTGTGTCTCGACACTGGGTCAAAAATGCTGCTGACAGATTCTCTCACAGTTCAGAAATGAGCACAAGCCAGTGACGACATAGAGGCTTAGAAAGAAACATTGAAGAAATCTAAAACATATCAGCATTGTTTGCAAAATGGTGATTTATGTAAATGTTCTGTTTACTTTTATTTATTTACTTTATCCAAGGAAAGACAAACACTTCCTCAATCTCCCTCATGTAAACAACCTGACAGCTTTATTACATATAAAACATGCTGTAAAACATTTGTAATGTTTAGAAAAGTATAGAAACCCTTTAATGATAGAATACTAGTTTCAATCCAGAAGGAAAAAGTCAAGCTGCTCATTTATGTGGACGACATAAAAAGGCCTGCTGGCAATTATTGAATCTGTCAAGTATTTTTTAGATGAATAAATTCACTGATTAGCTTATGTAATGTCATAAAATAGTGAAAACGTTCATGTCAAGTGTTGAGGAAGTCTCCAGATAGCTTGTTTTATCTGGTGAATGACATAAAAGTCAGAACTGAAGAAGCTGTAAATGGTCTTCAACAAAACAGTTGGGAAGCTATAAAACATAAATAAAAACAGACAGTTTTGCAAACTGTTCCTGAGCCCATGTTTTAATCTCCTTTCTACAATCGTGTGTTTGACAAAGTGTTGAACCTCTCTCCGTCCTCGCTGTGAACGACTGAGTCTTTCCAGGATGAACCTTTCATACCCAATCATGATCCTATCACCTGTTACCAATGAACCTGTTTACCTGTGGACTGATCCAAACAGGTGTTTTTGGATCAGTCCACAACTTTCACAGTCTTTTGTTGCTCCTGTCCCGACTTGTTTGACACATCAGAATAAGCAGATATTTACAAAAATCAATGAAGTTGATGAGGTCAAATATTAAATATATTGTCTTTGTACTGTTTTCTATTGAGTATATGTCAGAAAGGATTAGAAACTTATCACAATCTGTTTTATTTATGTGTTAAACAGTTTTTGAATCTGTTGATCAACTAATCAAACTAAATTTGACTAATCATTTCAGTGCTAAACACAAGATTTAATCATGTCAATGTGTTTTGCAATCGAGTAAAAGTCACACAGCTTTTCCGAGTCACTTTGCAAATTTTGCACCACGAATGCAGCTCATGCAGCCGAAGCAGAGCTTGAAAGCTTCGGACTCCCTGCAGGTTTCTTTTCTTTGCTCAGAACTGAAATAATCAGATCCTCACATGAGAGGGGAAAAAGAATCTCAGAGAAGTTAACCTTCTCAGATGCAGTGTGGACGGAGCCCACAGCTCCGCAATCTGGATCGACTTCACTTCAAGGTTTAACAAAGACAAAGCAGCTGATGCTTTGTCTGTTGGCCCAGATTTACTTCGGGACGTCCAGAAACAACACTCAGTTGGTCCGCAGCGAGAAATCCTAACAAAAACCAGCACTTTCTCTATCGTGTGATGAACAGCTCAAACGGGCTCTGGCAACCCATTAAACTGGATGTGTTTTCTTTCAGCAGAGACCAGTGGAAGCAGCCACTCACACCGTTCTCATTTAGCAGCTAGTTTCAACTTGGACGTCTTTGTGTGTGTCCTAGAAGAGTCAATAAAAAGGTTTTGATGGTGTGTCACTCTCTGGAGACTTGTCTGTAGACCAGACTCTGTTCCCTCCCGGAGCTCCGCTTAAGCAAGCGGTCGGCGTCCTGAACTTTCCAGCACAGATGGCCCTGCCGCAGGAACCAAACCAGAGGCCAGTTTTCTTCCTCCATCACAAAGCGTGGCTGTAGCCAAGCCGAGCGCACCGTCCCACTGAGAAGGCTGCAAATTCTGCCTGTTTGTCCAAAATAAATTTACAGCCACCGTAAGATCGCTGGTGGGAAATCGCAGGAAGCAATAAGTCAAAACACTGAAATACTGTCAGGAGAAACTCGGACTCATGGCCAGATTTACAACAGTCAAAATTCCTAACATAAAATAGAAAATGGAACCCAAAATACTTGAGTCACATCACACTGATGGAGACATTTGAAGCCACAGCTCATCATCATCAGTCAGGAGTCGAGGAGGTTTTTACATTTTACCGCACAAAAAAACATGGCGGGTTTTAAAGGCTGATTTGAAGAATTTTTAGCCTTGAAATGTTTAACTTTATAAAATGTATAAATATACAAACAGCATTTAAAAAAAGTTTTTAAAAAAAGTAAAAGATTATAAGACCTTTAAGATATAAAAATAAGGGGTGAAAAAATGACGCCACGGGTTTTTTTTAGAAATCAAATTGAGTAACTAGGAGTGTAACTAAATACATCTTTAGTTTCAATTCGATGTGAACAGTGTTTGCAGGTACTGAGTCATGGACCTGACCCTAACCCTAACCCCTAACCCTGAACCCAAGTGGCCGACGACTCGTGATGACCGAGTCCTGGGCGATCCAGTGATCAGGCCCTGGGCTCTGTGTGAACCCGCAGCCACTGTCAGTTTTGAAATCCCACCATGAAACAAATTCTGGGAGGCTTTTACATGTGGCCAGCGTGGACAAAAACCATTCAGTTCCTGGGTCGAGCTCACTAACGGGAGACTCGAGTGTTTAATTTATGGCAGCCATTTTCTTTCCGCCCTGTGGTGGGAGAGTTGAAAGTTTAATGAAAAGAACAGTTTATTTTGAAATGTAAGTAACGGGACACACTCGAGAGATTTGTCCTGGGAAATCAATGCCTTGCCTCCCGCTACCACACACACACACACACACACACACACACACACACACACAGAGAGAGAGATCAGAAACAATAAAGGAAGCTGTTCAGGATGTTGAGGATTCTCCAAACTCTGAATGGAGACTAAACTAAAGTGTGAAAAGTTTTTATTTAAACCAAGTTGTCAAAATTCTGAAATGTCATAAAACACAGTCAAGTTTTCTGCAGTGATTTTTCAGCAACACATAATGATATTGAGTTAAATTTACAGATTTGGTGGTCGAGCTACAACAAAGCATGCAACCATACAAATCTTGATATTATTATTCTTATTATTAACACTACTAATCATAATGATCTTCTTCTTGTACCTTCTTGAAAATGACTGAGATCATTTGAATATATAAACCCGGTTGACTATTAAAATATACTTTAATTTTGAAAAGAACTCACACATTTTAATATGTGTATAAAGATATAAATATCAAATATACTGTACATCAACAATAACACTGTTACAGTTCTATACTTTTTTTTTTTAGAGCCAACTTAAAATTAGTTTGTTGTCATATGTTTTTAAGTGTGTGAAAATCTTTTGTTGTGCAGCTTCTTACATCTCTTTAATCTGCTGAGCAAACATTTTCTCCACCTCTCAATATTAAAATGTGTGTTTGTCTACCTGCTGCTGGAGCAGAGGAGGCTCCTCATCATCGGCCTTGTTCATTATAGGTGGCAAAAAGAAGCTTAAGGCCTTTCTTTACATGTGCAGCACTTATAGAAATTTTCATTCCTGGCTTCGGCATACCTCTCAACTCCTGAAAGTCATGTTTGAGATTCAGTTTCATGCCCAGAAACATCTGCAGGACCGGTGGTTAAACGCTGGTACAGTTTGTGCTGCTGAAATCCCTTCAGTCACAAACACAGGTGTTTTCACTTACTCTGATTCGAGCTCCTCTCAGGACATTTCACCCACAGAACTGTCTGCTTCATCGGACGACGGGAGTTCACACGTGTGCAGGAATCAAGTGAACTCACAAAGACACATTTTTTAACCTGTATTTATTCACCAGAGTTTCAATACCCAGTTTACATTCTCACAGTTGGACATGTAGAAGCTGCCCAGTAGAACCACAAATCAGCCGGAGCTCAAAGCTGCTCATCTAACCTTCAGACCATTTCTGTCCATAAAACCATATCGATGTCCACATCGATTGTCATATGTTACGTGCTTTATTATCAGAATGTGATTAACATATTTTTAACAACCTCGAAACAGCAATTAAAGCTGAACTTTGTTATTCTAAAGTTTTATATCATTTGCTTTTGCTCAGAGAGACATGATTTGAAGTAAAACTATCAGAGTCGACGCTTTCATCCATCCGAGCTTCTGATTCATGTGTAAAGAAAACTTTGCATGTGTTATTTTAACACTGCGAATGCAACAACTCTACTTTAAGGTTGTGACGTTGGAAAGAAATTCTGCAGATGTAGAGAAAGACAGCTGCTCTTGGTTTTGGTGAAAAAGCCAATTCTCGTCCTCTTCAGGCTAATATTTGCAAACTAAAAAGTGATTTTTCCAAAAGGAAGGAAACAAACAGGAGAAATTTAATGGCCCTGTCACTTCACTTACCAATTTTATAACAACCTCTCCTGTTCCTCGTTAAGGCATCAGCGGGACTTACACTTATATAATATATATAATATAAAGTGATCATAATAAGAAATAATGAACCATTAAGGTGACGACTCGGCTCACTTTCGAGGGGAGGCGAGTCCCTGTGATTCAAACACTAGTTGAAACTGTGATGGGGGAAAGGATAGCAGGTCTTTACGGTACATCACCATATTATCCCTCAGCTTCGAGCAATAAAATACCAGATGTTGAAAGAAGGACACAGCCCATAATGACCCATGGCAGCTCCAGTGGAGAACAAATGGATGTGATTGTTTTGTGAAATAATGGCATATTGTAGCTGTTGCTGTCATATGTGAGTTCAGAAATTGTGTTTGAGTAACAGGTGAAAAGCGAATTATGCATATTTAGAAAGGTGTAAATGCTCCTTTAAGTACCAATAACGTAGCATTTTATCATTGTTAAAGTCAAACTGATTGCCGTTGCAAAGGCTTGATGACTGTATACATTTTTCTATATTATTAATGTGTCAAAAACTTGCCAAACAGTTGTAGCTGCAGCCACAAGATGGTGCTAGAGAGAATTTCGCTGGCATTGTATGTTAAACTAACAAACCCAAGCTGCCAACCGCGACAGTGTCGCTCCTGCTGATGAGCCTGAAGAGGTTCAGGTTAACATCAATTATTCACAAGTTAGAAACCACCTCAAGCCATCGGAGCGACAAACTCAGCTTTCCTGAATCGACTGAGCTGAAATCTAGTACATCTAATGGTCTGCAGGTGTTGAAATTTGGCTCGCTGGGAAGTGCACTAAATAAGGCCTGCAGAGTCCAGACGCCTGGTCTGATCTGAAAGCAGGATTTGTCAGCTGAATCAAAATTACACAGACATCAGTCATATCGCTGAGAGGCAGCTGGTGTGACTGTGTTGGATTAGTCTGTATTGTTTTATGCGATTCCCAGAAAGTTTCCAGTGAGGACACAAGGAGCGTCTCAGTTCAGGAGCTGGATCCTCCGACGTCCAGGTACTCCTTCAGAAGAGGCCGAGAATCCGAGCGGAGAGCCGTGTGCAGCCTTTCACAGCCTGTCATTAATGATGTGTTGAGGTGATCCTCATCTGATCACAGGAAACATTGTTTCACCACATCATATTTACCAGCTGTTTGTACTCAGGCGGCCAATAAAACCAGTTAAAAATCCACTGCAGGATGTAAACAACAAAAATGAGACTCTGCTGTTTGATCCTGTTACAGATATGTTGTTTATGCCGGCGGATGGATTAAACTTTTAATGAACACATTTACCAAACTGGCCTGTGTGAGGTGGAATAGCGCAGCCTGAAAATGTTTGACTCATGGGTCCTTCAGAAGCTCCTGCATTGAGGCGAGCGGGTGGAGAAGGTCTGTGATGTGTCACATGACGCGAACGCCGCCCTCAGATGATGCTTTAACGAGCCGTTCGGGCCTGGCAGCTCATTCTCACACAGCTCATCACTCCCTCGGTGGCTGGCGTCCCACCAGATTTACATCTGCAGCAAAGCTCGTCGTCACGTCTCGGCCGTCCCGTGTCCCGAGTTCAACTGTCAATAAGCCCGTGTCTTATATCTGGTTACAAATAAAACAGTCGTAATTAATGGAAATCGAAGGCCGACTTTGAAGCGAGTTCAGACTCATGGGTGGAATTATGACAAGGGCGGAAATCCAGTGAGCTGCGTTTGAGAGACCGAGAACCTCATTTTCTTTTGTGTTATTATCTCTTCTATGAGATAAGTGATGCGCTTTGCATCACATCACCACCTTTTTTTTTTTTTTTTTATCAGTGTGGTTTCACAGACTCTTAAACTGAAAACACAAAATGGACAAAATGGATGGAAGACGGCAGCATGAGAGGTTTCACATCACAAACAAACAGCAACATTGAGAACAAACAGCAAATTACAAAGAATGAAGGAGCATCAGTAGCAGGACAGGAGCGTTCAGTGGTTGAGCTTTAATCCTGTTTTTATCATTCACATAGGAGCTTTTTTCTTCTATGGTTATATTCAGGCAACAAAAACACATTCAGCCTCATCTCCTGTGAATGATTCACGTGGAACTGCTTTGCATTTTCCCGTTGATTTGTTCATGTGTTTTAGGGCTGAAACGATCACTAATCACCCAGAATTTCTCTTTTGGCCTCGTGCATGTTATGATTTGCTGCTTTTCCTCTGTTTGACGTTGATGTAAATTAAATATCTTTTGGTTTTGGCTTCTTGGTCGGATAAAACAAGTCATCTGAAGACATCGCTTTGGGCTCCGGGAAATTCAATTTTTCGCTCTGATGACATTTGAATAAAAAAAAAAATTACATAATAATCAACAATGATAGTTCCAGTCTGAGTCATTTTTTTGTCTTTTGTCCTCATTGCTGATCGTCCCCCTCATGTTGTGTCTCTTTCTTGACGCCATTTAGCGACACACCTGGTGCACAAATCAAACACACCACAGACAGTACGTAGCAGTCGAAGAAGAACAGACGAATGACCTGCAGCTTCTTTACTGTCATCATACGTCTTTGTCTCGTTTTAGCAACAGATTCAATTTAGATTCAAGTTATTTGTCAAAAATGATTGTTGAACGTTGTAGCTCATCAATCAAGGAAACGGCTCATTAAATATTATAAAAGAGGAAGACGAGTCTGGAGTGTGTGTTTTCACACTGGGAAACACTCAATCACCAGCTGTAGTGCCCTTTTCCAGCTTCGCTCCTCTGACCTTCTCTCATCTGTTTTTTAATGTTTGTGACATCGATCACGCCTCTAAAAGCGTAATTTAACATTTTTATGTGCAACATTTTGTGATTTAAATTTGTTGAGTGTGCCGTCATAAACCAACAGTCACTATATTTCAGAACCAAATCATCCTGTTTGTCTTTTTTAACTTCAGAAACAAATGTTTTATTGAGACGTTGGATTTTTGAGTTCATAAGAAACTGCTGGTTCTGACACAGAACAGATTGCTGTTGCACTCATGCACATCATTTAGTGTCACACAGATAAATCTTTCTACACTTCTGAGGATGCTCTTTGACATAATGCAATTTCTTAGGCCCTGACCCCGACCTTAACCGTCACAACTAAATACATGACCCAGACCTGATTCTAACTTTAACCTTTAAACCAAGTCTGTCAAACTGTCCTCACAACACACAAATGTCCTCAGGTTTAAAACTAAAATTGCACTGATAGACGCTAACATAGCAATACAAACTCACACATACATATAATGGCCTGTGAGACACGCAGTGCATGTCTCCTTTACACTAAGTTTGCACACACACACACACACACACACACTTTGCGTGCGAAGGAGTGTGTGTCGCAGCTGGAATGTGCCTCTTCGGGCTGCATGTGAGCAAACGTTCACAGGTGTCATTTCAACATGTTTGCATGCTTATTTCTTTTGCACTTCCAGGAAACGTGAGGGCAATTTTTTTTTCTACCATTTTTGAACCATGTTCGGTCAGGAAGTTGGATAAACCAGTCAGTTTGCTTAATGTGGGCCCTGATGTTGAGGTTTGGGAGGTTTGCTTGTTTCAGCTTGAGCTTCCACAAGATAAATTTCCTCTCTGTGTAAAACTGCACATATGTTTACTTGTATCTCTGCAGAACGATAATTCGCCCTATTTCCTCCCCAGAGTTCCTGTGTTCAGAGCTCCTGCTGAAACTCAGACTGCTGAAACCTAATATTAACTGAAAAGCCAACAGCTGCCTGCAAGGACGGAGATAAAAATGTGAAACATCCCGGCATGTTTTGAAAAATTGTTAGCAGCCCTGTAAGGTGTATATAGTTTGTAATAATTGATTACGATGTCGATAAATATTGGTCAGTTGTTTGAGTAAGAGGGAAAGGCGAGTTTCAGTGGAGCTGAAGTCTCATGAAAACACACTCAGACCTCCTGTGTGCAGGTAAACAGATCCACATGTGAGCTCTCTCGCGTCCTCTTTCTACTGTCTCACTGTAATGCACCTAAGCGTTCCCACTGTGCCCTCACAGCAGGGGGCGCCCCACTTACTCCTGATATTACTGCTGGGTCACTTAAGGTAAGGAGAGCATCTCCACATGTGCACTCAAGTCTTATATCTGTCTATGGAAACACTGAGGAGTCGCACGATGTTTCTTCGTCTGTCTGAAATATTTAGCTTTGATTGGACTCAGGGGAAAAGTTTTAACATCGTCACTGCTACTGCTACTTTAGGTTATTTCTTCTTCTACAATCATGTGTTCACAAAGTTCACAAGCTTGTGAACGACTGAGTCTTTCCAGGATGAACCTTTCATACCCAATCATGATCCTATCACCTGTTACCAATGAACCTGTTTACCTGTGGAAGGATCCAAACAGGTGTTTTTGGATCAGTCCACAACTTTCACAGTCTTTTGTTGCTCCTGTCCCAACTTGTTTGAAACATGTTGCTGCCATCAAATTCAGAATAAGCAGATATTTACAGAAATCAATGAAGTTTTTGAAACATTAAATATATTGTCTTTGTACTGTTTCTTTGTAAAGTAAAACCATTGAATAAAAGAGTACAACTTTGTTTTGATTGAAGAAGGGATTTTGCTGTAGTTCTTAATCATAGTGATCAGGAGTACAAGTGTGTAACACATTCTTGTTATATAAGAAATGTTTTGTCTTTGTCTGTTTTCAATTGAATTGAGTAGCAGATTATCACATTCCTTTTTTATTAATGTTTTAAACAGCGACCAAACTTTTTTGGAATGAGGCCTGTAGACTAACCAAAGCACTGAAAAAATATTGACCAAAAAAAAAAAAATCCCCTTGTCTGACCTCAACAGACGATGACATTGCCAGTGATAAGCCTCCACTGTGTTGTGCCCAGTTGTAATTCTCTTACCTGTCAGAAACGTTGAATCGCTCACAGCTTTAGCTTTGAGCTTTAAAGGGTTGTGTTACTTTCATACAGCTTTTCTCTGTGTCGCACTCTTGCGGCCGGCCTGCTCCGATGTCGGGGGGTTGTGGTGTTGTTGTGGCTCGGGCTGCTCCGTCGTCTTTGACTTGTTACACCTGCAGCTATTCATGTGGTCATTTGTGCTGGCTCTGTCACAGAAACATTACATCCTCATTCATTTTTTAATTCATTGATGAGCATTTTGCCTTTTTATACGACAATGACAGGAAACATAGGCAGGACACAAATGAAGGATTATCAGCCTGAATCACCCAGAGTATAAGACGGAGCTCCAACACTGAGAGGGGCTGTATATTACTTTGGTGTCACTGGGGTCAGGAAACTGCTCATGAGACCTTTTAAAACTGTCCTATAAAAGAGAAACTCATCAGTGTCACAACATTAGTATCCTTCCCCGTAAAACATCACGGAGCAAATGGGCAAGTTATGATCGCCACATGATGTCCACATTAAATTTCAACCAGGAGAGACAAGTAAATGAAGAAAGATCATTTATTACAAGTGACATGATATAGAAACTTGACAGAGAGTCTTTGGCGTTTTGGTCTCTGGGGGGAGACGTCTTGATGGGAGAATTACTGTCCGAGCTGTCGCTGGATAAACCCCCCGGAGTCCTGACACTGGTGGCGGCGACTGGAGACTGTGAAAGCCAGATGGGTGAAGAAGTGATGACTTGCGGTGATGGGGAGGTGGAGGGGTGCATGAATCACATGAAAGAGCTAGGGGCAGAGAAAGATCATATTTTAAAAGGAGAGCAGAAAGATGATTGGCTAGCAATGAGGGTGGAACACTGTGCTATTGGATGGAAGAGAACAGCTGATGAGTCAGCTGATTTCCAATGACACCCAACACTGACAGCGGGAAATGTGTGTGAGCATACGTGGGAGGAAAGATGAGAAATAGCCTGAGACCGAGAAGGCACTGTCATCTTCCTGGCTGAACTTACGCTTCATTTCAATGACTTCACTGGCATTCAGTGCAAAGCTGACTCGTTAAAATATAAAAAAAAGTGAAAAATGTTTTAATGTGTTGTTGTGCAACACTGAGTTTCTCAATATCCAGTTTCAGAGGGCTGTGGTTTGCTGGCAGCAGCGGTGTGAATATAAGGTAGGTTGGTGTTGAAAAGCAGCATTTGTGTTCAGTTAAACGTCCTTGGATTCATCAAAAGAGCGTCCACAGGCCAACATGAGAATCTGGTTTTCACGGCATACCGATGAAACTTTGCCCTCTGGCCGTGGTCTTTCACATGCGGTGCTGAGAGATGGGTTTGTGAGTTGCACTGCGGCGTCCATGTGTCCATTCCTCAACCTCTATAGAGGAATTATTTTCCTCGTGGAGGTGGAAAGTTTATGATCACATGAATTCTGGATGTGTGGACATATGTGCAGGAGATTGCCAGGGATGGATCCGGCAGAAAAATTCCCCTCCCTGGTCTATTGCAAGAGAAGACACGAGGTGTGATGTCGACGGGAACTTGTGGCCAAATGCAGAAAACTACACTGACTCGCAGCTTTCTTATTCAATTCTTGTTGCATCGTGAGCAGGAACCTGTGGCCGCCCTCCGTCCTCCTCGTGTCTGTGCTGGTTGAGTTTCCATGTGGTTATGCTTTTCATTGACCAACTCAGTCAACAGGAAACTTTCTTCCACACACACACCAACGTGGTTTTCATTTACATGCTATTCTGCCATCAACCATAGTGTCAGCGTTTGGTGGGGGAAACATGTCAGCTATTAGATGTAATAGGAATGCACATTACAAAGCCATGTTTCGAAAAATGTGTCTTTTATAAGGTATAATTGCACGGATGGTAAACTCTGATCTATGAGTTTCCATGAAGACTTCACATGGGCACAACAATCAAATTTTACAGCTGCAATAATTTGAACAATCAGTTAACGAGTGTAATCAAAGAGTCTCATGCGCATGTTGGGATCTCTGCACACGACACAACACGAAGGCACGAAGTCACAAGAGACAGTGGAAAATATTAGATATTCACACGTTTGTCATCATGTCCATGATAAAAAAGAAGATCTGAGTAGTCTAGATTACCACTACAACAAATTATGAAGTGTTGCCTCATAAGAGAAAGAAATGAAATGCAAGTAGATTTGTTTGTCTTAAAATGAGAATTGAAAAGAGCCAATGAGCTCTGCAAAAAAGACAATCCAAACAAAAAAAAACTAACAAAAATCATTGCATACTTTTATTAGTTCCTGTTCCAAGAGGATCTAACGTGTGACATGTGAATGTAACCTGAAACAAACACAACCAGGAAAACTTGACCAACACCCAAAACATGGGAACAAGGTTACATTATGTTTCCATTCAATGAATTTGACCGACACAGACTTGACTCGATGCCACAGATCTGGTGTAGGTAATAAAGAAATATTGATCAGAGGAATCACAAACTGTATGAGAGTGACGCCACAGTTCATTGTCTGATTTCAGGAAACAGGAAGCTTGAATTCATTTGTCAAACAGGCTTCAGCACAACTAAATGGGAAATTGAGGAAATTTAAACTTCTGAGGAAACTTCTCATCCAGCAGAGCATGAACATAATTTGTAAGGAGAGCAAAGGGTGCAAATCAAAAACCTAATAAAAAAGAAATAATTTTCTAGTTTTCCACACTTGTACTCCTGAAGCCTCTCACCTGTGAGCACGATCACACTGTTTAAGACATTGACTGAATGGATAATTGAAACAATGAGTCAATAAACAGCGTCCACAGTTCATTGATGCGTTGTGGTAACGAACACATCTGTAGCTTGAGAAATCTTCAAAGGCCGAGTGAGACCGAGTGCCAGCACTGTGAAGGTGGCGAATACCTAATCACCTTCAAAGTCTTTCATTATCGGGATCAACTGGCTGGAAGAGAAGAGGTTTGCGTAATAACTTGCATCTGCAGCATGATCACTTTGAAATACAGGCAGATTTCCTTTTTTAGGGAAAAGAACAAATTACATCCAAATAACAAACAGGCCCATTAAAGGTTGATGGTAAAACGGGATGATTCATGGTAAAGTATGTATCTGCTTTTGCAATGAAGTTCAATGAACTTCACGTGCAAGTTCACATTCTGTCTTGATACTTGTGTCATGAAGCTTTGGTTTCTTTTGCAGTTTTCTTTTGCAGTTTTTCTTGATTGCTGAGATCCACTTGATCATCATCACCTTCTTAGAGCTTTTTCACATCCATTTACAAAACAAGTAACACAGATCTCACAGAAAGACCCAAAACTCTTAAACAAAAGGAAAACATCTATTCATAGCTGATAGAAACTACCTGCATAGTTGTGAATCTCCAGTGTGAAATACCTTGGCACAACTCTTCAATCTGTCCTTATCCATCCATGAAAGATGCAGCCTCTGTGCTGCTATTTGCAGGAATGGATCAAAGAGGACAAAGGCATGATTAAGAAAAGCAGAGGCCTTTGCATAATTTCAAAGTTTCAAATGAAATTCAAGCAACAACTAAGATAAGATAATTCTTTATTGATCCCCCATAGGGGAAATTCGGCAGCAGCACAAGAGAAGAAGCACAAGAATACAAATAGATATAAGTAAAGTACAAGTGTTGAATAGCCCTGGAGACCCCCTGACCCTGGCCTGGGCCGAACCGTTTCTGTAACTCTGTGAAACGACAATCGGACACACCCACTTCATGCAGTGCCTCAGATAAAAACAGACGTGTAGATCGGCTGACATTTGCAGGGAATGTCCCTTACATGAGCTTTAAAAAAAAAAGGCTTTAGCGTCTCAGTAAACAAAATACAGCTTGTTTGAATATTGTGTACAAAAAAAAAAAAGGACCAAAACTGAAAAAATTTGAATCACCCCAAACATAAAGAAACCAAATTCTTTTGTTAAACTGTGGACGAACAGAGGTGGACGCTCTTTGAGTCCGTCACTGAACCATCCGAGATAGTTGAACATGTCTGTTTGTTGTGATTCGATTTGTTCTTGGTGGATTGATTCTTGAATTGGACTTTACTGCCAGAGACGGAGACAATGATTTAGCAGAAGAGACAACATGTTGTCACGCTTCTGTGTGTGTGTGTGTGTGTGTGTATTTTGAGACTGCAATTATTTTAAGAACTTCACTCTCAGATTTCTGACCTCTAATTGAGTTAATGTAACACAAATGCAACTTTGAACAGAACTTTCATCAGGATCATGTGTTCGATCGTGTGTGCGTTTGTGGGCTTGTTTTTATATCTGACACGCCGACCCATGGGGACATCTTGTCACTGTGGGGACAGAATTGAGTTCCCCATGGGTCCAGACTGTTTTTTGAGGGTTAAGACTTGGCTTCAGCGTTCGGTTGAAGGTCGAGGTTTGGCATTCAGTTGTGATGGTTAGGGTTAGGGTACGGGGCTGGGGGATGCATTAAGTGTGTGTGTGTGTGTGTCTGTCCAAAGCATGACAACTGTGTTTGTATTATGTATTATGGCTGTGTAAGTCTGTCTGTATTATGTCTGTTATCAACAGATGCTGAGAGACTGTGGTTACAAACAAACTGTTTTTGATCAAACCAGAGAGCAGCACACACTGCTCTGCTTCTATTGTCCAAAAGAAAAAAAATCATTCATTCATGGTCCCATCAGGATGAATTAAGACCCATTTTCAGGTCAAAATTACAATAAGATTTGATTTATCACTGATAACTTGACAATAATGACATTCCCATCAGCCTTGGATGTATGAATTAGAAAATGATTACATGTTCATCTTTACACTTCCTGAACGTCAGCATGTTAACATTGTTCTCATATAAATCTGTAAAGCTACCACAGTTATGTTTAAGAAGCCGTACTGATCTATATACATGTGGTTTGTATGAAAGTCAGCACCTGACTGGATGAATGAAAGTCTATAAAGAACACTTACAGTGTCAACTACAAGCAATAAACCTAAACGGTTTTATGGTGAGCACCTGGCATGAACATCGCGTCTGACCAACCAGATGACTTGGGTGAAACCATCTGTACTTTAATTTCCCTGTTGTGCTGCAACACTTCAAAATTAAGTCATAAACAGCAATTAAAATGTCGCCTCTGCTGCAAAGCTCTTGGGAAACAGGCTGCTTGGCCGCTTCCCGCTGCAACTCTCGGTCTCTCTGCCGGGGTGTTTAGCTTTTCTGACTCTCAGCATCTACTGCTGCCAGTTCGCTCGTCAGCGTTTGAAGTGTTCGAGAAGATGCAGGATTCGGCTCCATGTGCCAGTGAATAGACGCATTACCGTCGTCATTAACATCAGGCCAAGCAGCTGTGACGGTCGTAAATATGTTAAAAATGAAATATTAATGCTGTTGGCTCAAAGAATAAACCGCTTTTCCTTTGGAGAAAGTTTCGTTTCACACATACGACGCTGGTACGTGTCTGAATGAACTCCCTGAGGAACACACATAAAGCAAGTAATTTGCGAGCTGCTTCAACCTTGACACACATTGGTATTAAATAAAATTCCCAACTGGCTCATCACAACTGAACCGTATTAAAGCTGCTGCCAAAACATGGACGGAGAACTACAAGGATGTATTGTTTTAGAGCGGACTTGAAATGTGGGCTCATCCAAAAAATACTTTACTTTGAAGTAAATCATAAAAGAGAACAGCAATCGCCTCAACATAGCAATAAAAGGCATAATAATGTCAGGTGCATATGACAGGTGGAAGAATCCACAGTGAAGCTCAGAGTGGAAAAAAGATGGAGCTCAAGAGATGTGATGAATTTACGATCTCCCAGATGTTGAAAACATGCAACAAGGGAACAGAGTCCCGTCAAGGTTGATTTAAAATAAACAAGCTGGAGAAGCAGCTGAAGAAAAGCAAACTCTCTTTTTGGCTAAAACAAAAATAATAATTTGGATGTTTTTCATATAAATGGATTTTGCACATCTGCTGAGTGAAAACGATAAAAAGTCACATTAGCACTTACACTAACAGCTGATTTGTGGGAAATGTAGAATCACCAGATTGATTAACGCTGAGCACCAAACACGATACACAGACACTCATGAATTAAGCTGCATCGCTGGATCAACTCTCAGAGGCTCCTCTGTTCATCCTCCTCCTCTATTCAACGTATGAAAAGGAACAGGAAGTGATCCAGCTCGCTGATTCCAGTTAGCCTCGAGCTGATATATCAGCCAAACACTGCACTTTTCTTGAATTGGTCACACAACCACATTTCTGAGGAGACTTCACATTCAGCCATTCTAAACATAGCTGGGCCGTGACCTGAGCTATTTTCCCATCAGACAGGAAGCTCACTCAGCCCCCGACCCGCCCTCCAGCCGACAATATTCAAATGAGCTAAGGTCACATCCTTAGCTCTGGTGTGGTGTCTTTATGATCCAAGAAACTACTGGCGAAGAGGTCAAAGGTCAAACCTGGATAATGCTCCCGTGCATCTTGACCTTTCTCACTTGTTTAGACAGACCTGAGAACATCAGACCCAGGAATTTCACAACTGAGGAGGTTTTCCCCATCAGTTATCCCTCTCAGTCAATGAGGCTTTGGCAGATTTGTGGCAGAAACATCAGGGAAAAATAATCTGGCTGATCATGGTTTTATTGTCTGCATTGCGCCAATCATCTGACATCTGGCTTTGATCCAGACCGCATGCTCTTTTTAGCTGTTAATGGTTCAAGTGGACATAAATTATTCTAATCAGCAAAGAATTTGGAAAGAGGATTCATATAATTCTATAATTAACTACATTTTAGAAAAGTAGGAACTGCTGTCTAATTGCTTACATCCTCATGTTGCTGTTTTACAAGGAAACCTGGTGAGCAGACAAATAATCTCATGCAAAATTACTTAATTTAAATAACAATATGGGCTTTCATGTAGCAAGACAATGGAAGTAAACGTCCAATTTTCCAAATTGTTTATATGTCATTTTTTGTATGTCAGGATTTAACTCCACAGGGCGGATCTGAGTAGGAAAAACAACAAGTGAGAGAGGAAATGAAAGCCCACTGCTTCCTAATAGTATGAATGAATGCACAGGGTGGGATTATTCACCTTCGATCCATGACCTAAAAAAATCAAGGGCGTGAGCGGTAGCGTAATCAGAACTGAATGGAGTGGGATTTTCTGTTTTGACTGAAAACTAAGGATGGATTTTTTGAAATGCTGCACACGTGCTTTTACTTGCCAAGTAACCCAGACACTCCAAAAACACACTTGACGACAGCTTGATACTTTTGGTCTTTCCTAATTTTGATTTGTGAGCTTGCTCGTGAACTTGTTGAACTTCATGATGTTTTTTTTTTTTTAATTTTTTTTATTTAAAGTAAGTGTCACCTTTGTTCTGTTCGGGTTCTGATGAGATGATCAGATACTGACCAGATACTCTAATCTCACATCTAATCTCTATCTCACATATCACTATGGTATGAACATAGACACACTGGTTAAATTTTTTTTTGCTGTGGTTTAGCCATTTTAAAGCCAGGACTTGTCTCTCCGTGTGCAAATATTCCACCATAACATGTTCCCTGGACAATATTTCTGCAGAAGTCTCCTGAGCTTTCTACCGCACAAGATGACTGTTTGGTTGGTTTCCGAGAACACACACGAGCCGGAGCGTTTTTTTTCTCCTGAAGCAGAACAATAACAGCTGTGATGCTGAACTGTGGACAAATCTAACAGGTGAGAGCGAGGCCGTTATCAGCCTCTGGTGTCGACTACACCTACCAGATGCAGCACATCAGAGGAGGGTCTGGTTCACATTTATGTGTCCATTCTCGGCATAAACTAACCTTTCCCATCCCCCAACCCACCGAGGCTGTGGTCCCGCCTCCAGCACGAACCTCCTGATAGGTCTTCATTAACAGCAGCAGGGAAAGGTACTGCCACTCAAGCGAGGGATAATAGAAGACACGGAGGAGAGGTGGATAAAACGAGGTTTGGACGAAGAGAGAGAGAGAGAGACAGAGAAAAAGTGAAGCAGAGCAAAAAACAAAAAAACAAAAATTAGAGGTGAAGTGTGGAAGAAGGGAGGAGACGAAAGGAGATTTGTGGACCAAAGAGGCAGAGAAATAAAGACGTGTAGGAAGAAAGCAAAAAGTGTCGGGGGGTGGGGGCGGGAGGAGAAAGGAGAGCAGCACCCCATAGAAACAAGAGCAAGTGAGGAACTAGGAGCTTGACAGACTGACGGACGGACGGACCAGAACCGCAGGTAAGACGAACAGAACTTCTTGATCCCATCTTGTCATGTTCAAACAGTTTCAGGAAATTGTGGAGCGACAGATGTGCACAGCGAATAAGTACAGAGGCTCAAACCCTCGGCGCAAAGATGAGAAGATTTACCTTTATTCGTCCCACAGTGGGGAAATTCACAAACAGACCTCATGCCTTTACCACATATGTTAGAGAAAGAAAAAGTGGAACTTGATGGAAATCGTCCACTTTGAGCTTGTTAAAACATCCCTCAGTAATTGTCTAGTTTTCCTGTTGTGGTGCCAGTTGTTTTTAAAGGATCTCCTCAGCTGTGGCCTGTAAAGGATAGTTGGTGTTTAACATGCATTAGATGGTTAAATACAAAAAAATCTTGGCCTTCGAATACAAAAAATTATTTAATCACCGATAAGCAGAAACGTAGACGTTTGGTCGTTGCGTTTGATTTTTGAATGGACACTTTGACGCGTTAATGCCGAAACGCTGGAGGTCGATTAGGTTGTAAATTGAGGTTGTAACAGTTTCTTCTCGCCGTAAACATCAATTAAAGTACATTATCTTCTTCTCATCTCTTTGGATTTACAGCAGATTTATTTCAGAGCTAAGAAGCGGCGGACAGAAGTCGAAGCTTCTGTCGAAAAACAGAAGACACAGGGTTAACTTCTCAATTTCTGAACCCAATTTATATTAATTCTGTGTCAACAACACATTTGTATTGTTATAATAGTGAACCTTTAATGCCCCAAATATGTTTATAACCTTTTAAAGTGATCAAACATTCGCACGCAATTTCCTGACTTGTAAAGCTCATAAAAATGCAGCAACATGCAACAAGTCCATAAAAGACTATTTATATCCAATGAAAGTTTTACCCATGACGACTGTAATCAAAGCATTTGGAAACTGATGCGTTAATGAGAATGAACAAGAGGTTCTCTGCTGTCCTGCTCATGGCGTACAGAAGTGAATAAAAATAAATGAGCATTAAGAGAAACACATGTTTTGTTGGTGAGGTTTGGCTCTCGCGTAAAGGAGGAAAGGTTTTCCAGTTTAAACTGTTCAATCCTCATGTTAGAATGCGTGAGTCATATATCTGCACATACGTTTGACTTTTCAGTAAGAGATCACTTATAGCTTCAGATAACAGCAGTTAAAAATACTTTTTACTTTATTTATACTTTTATACTTTATTTGTGTGACATTTTATGAGCCGTAAGTTTGATGCATAATGTAACAGTCGTCATGCAATGTTGTTATAACTTATATAATCTTTGCATGTTATTATAGAATAATAACAATATTAGAATATCATCAATGCTATAGAGTCATAACAGTATATAAATATATATAATTAAAACTCCTGTAATGTATAGTTATGAACAACAATAGTGATATATTTTACATATGGCTTAATTTACAATAACAGTCTTAACAATGTATGTGAGTTTATTGTTGTCTGCTGTGTTATGTGATGTTTGTTATCGTGAGGAATTCTGGGTAAACTGCAATTTAAATCGTCACACAGAAATCTGATCGAGGAGGAAAAAACAAACACCGCATCATTCAGGCATTTATCTAATCTAACCCTAAAACTATTAACACACTCAGACAACCAAAATAAATGTGCTTTTTTTTATAGTTTCAAACTTTGATTCTTTCTTAGATACACATCACACAACACAACAAAAGAAACGGCTGTAAAATCACGAACGATTATTTTTATGATTTGAGCCTATTTGGTCCAATAAAAAAAATTTCAAGTCTCAGAGAGCCTCATTAGTAAAATCTTTATTTCGCTTTATTGCAAGACAAAAGAATAAACATTAACAGAAGAGAGATTGATGGAAATGAAAGCAGGACGAAAAAACACAGATTTTGGAAGAGAGCAAGGTGACGTGGGGTGTTTATGTCAGTGTGTGTGTGTGTGTGTGTGTTTGTGTGTGTGTGTCCACCTGCTTGAAAACAACGGGACTTCTGCCATTTCCACACCTGGCTGAACACTGGCTCAAAGACACACACACACACACACACACACACACTCTGCCGTCAGGGGAATAGTCGGGCAAAGCTTAGGAGAGAAAAGAAAAAAAAAAAAAACCCAAACATGTGTTTAAAATTTTCAGTTACCAGCTTGTTCTGATACAAAGAGTGCAGCTTAATCTTCAGTTTCCAAATTGGCATCTAACGAGAAGGACTCAGAGGATAGATCCTCCTTTGACCCTTGAACAATCACGTCCAGATGTGAAGCACTTACTCGACACTGCCTCTTACCCTTTGGGCTGCAGAACGGGGATATAAGTAAAGGACACTTTGCCGTGATCACCCCAACACTCCTGTTTTAAGATGCAAACACTCTGTGGTGTTACGCAGCCGCTGGTCTGGTGAATTTGTCCTGCGCTCGATGAATCCTGTCCTGTAACATGTTAAATATCTGACAGCGTTTTCTGTCCGGGCAGCCGAAGTGTTTGGCGGAACAAATGCTAAAGAAAGGCTGGTACGTAAGGAACGACATGAAATGACAAATAAATACACGAATGCTTTGATTGAAACATATTTAGATTGAGATGGTGAACCAGATAGAAACAGGCCTGTTATTGTTCTTTACACTATTTTCCTTATGCATCAGTACGTTTACACTCTGAATCAACATCATGCAGGAAATTGGACAACATGTTTTCAAGCACTGCAGTAATGTGATTTACATGCACCACGTTTTGTTATAATTTTGCAATTACATCCCATTTACTTAAGTGCATTAGTGATTTAAGACCTTGCTTCTGACTTTGTGTGTTTGTGTCTGCATCTGCTTTTTTACTGTGCAATTGTGTCGGTTGCTACGCGGATCCGCAGCCATGTTTTCCCCATTTGAAGTCTTCCTGATGCACATGCGCACATGTTACGAGCTGATGAGTGTAAAAAGCCGTACACGTGGCCAAGAAGTTGATTTTGTCCTGTCGAACCAGGTTTCTCTCATCCACGACACCAGGTCTCTTTTACATAATATTTAAAGGTAAATGCTGTTCCAAAGCAAGCGAGCATGGAATTAATCAAGTGTTGTGTGTGCATCAAAGCCTGATATATCTTCTTCCTCCGTGCCATAGAGCTGCATTACTCCATATCCTGCTCCTCCAAATACTCACTGAGCACCAAGTATGACGTAAAAGAACTGAGTGAACCCACTAACTTAAATGCATTTAAAGCCTCCTGTAGTGTTTTTGCTGTGTGGTGCACTGACTCTTTGTAAACAGGGTTTGTGCTCAGTCTTAATGTCTCAATAACGACATGGCAAAGGTCAGGAATTAAAGAGTGACGAGTGAAACTATCTGGCCTTCATGTCATCGCTCGTGGGAAATGCTAACGCACGCTAACTGATGGGTCACAAGTGGAGCTGGGAAGTACGACAGAGATATGTTTTAAAAAAAAAAAAAATGTTATTCAGAATATAATGCTCCCAGTTTAAAGAGTTTCCTGATTATGACTGAAGAAACCAGAGGGTTTGTCAGTTAAACTCTAGAATATAGTTTGATAAAATAATCGTATATTGAATATTGAATAAGATCATCTAAATGTAAAAATGCCTTAAAAAAATAATGAGTTATCTTGTCTTGTAGCTTATTAAAATAATGGTGTGTTGCTTCTCGTCTTGGTTGCAGCAGCATATTTTGCAAACTGAATGTCTGAATCTCTGCAGATTCACTTCCATATAATTGACGTTGAGTTGCCTTTGTTGTCAACACTTTGCTCAGCTTTGGAGGATAAAGCAAATTCACTTTCAGCACTTTATCATAACAAGCTGTGTGAAACAGTGGATTAAGGACGGCAGCGAGTTACTGAAGGCACGGAGGCTGATGATGTTCGCGTGCTGCTTGTGTGCATTGTCGTGTTTGACTCTGCCGTCAGTTCGATTCCTCGGCTGTGGGCTCTGCTCCTCTGTCCACTGTGTGTGTGGAGGAGCTCAGCACCAGCATCAGTAAAATCAGGCAGATTGGTTTATCAGTGTTATCGACAGAAGTTTTATCAGGACCTACATTGTTTTATTGGCCTTAGAAGTGTGACTTGCTGTTAAAGGGTAAATTCAAGATATGGAAATCGATAAGCTAAAAACAAAATGTGCCTTAAAGAGACAAGTGTTTTCATTGAGAGACATTTTTTTCATTTCATTTTTTCAAAGAGCTGAGACAATATGAGCATCACTTTCAACGATGTCCAGAGACTTTTGGTTTTCATTTAAAGAAAGAGATGAGAGGAGTGGCAAGAATTTCAGATACAATCTTTTTTCTGTTCTTTAACTGTGTCAGGCTGTTGGATCTTTCTAGACTGAGTAAAAAAATGTCCAGCTCTGATCTGAAGTCTCACACTGTTAAAGGGTCGATGCTGTGGAGGTAAAGCGCTGAATGATGAAGCTCTAGTTTGAAATCCATGAAATGAAATGGAAACAACAGTAGCAAGTTCATCATTCAAGTTCTGTTTCTACCATTTTCTTTTGAGTTTAACTTTATAGTTTAACATTATTGTGACTCTGATCTGTTTCGTGTCACGCCGGCGTTTCCAAAAATGCTTTCATCTCCAGGAAACTTCCTGTCGTCACCTGCGTGCGCCAACAGTCTTGTACTGGCTGAAGGGATGGAATATAATCTTTGCATTACTTTGTCAGATCAAACAAACTCCTTCGACTGTTCTATTTTTAAAAGTCTGTCCGGCTCAGACGAACCCCGCCGAGCGTGTTTGAAATCCTGACATGTAAGAAATGAGGGTCTTTCATATGACTGGATGTCACAAAAGAACTCTGGTATGTTGTTATTAATATTTTTCATAGATATTATCTTAAGTTCTAGCATATTTGCTTAAACTGGAGACAATTGCACAGGCGCAAGATGGCGGACGCTCCGCTCCTCTCCCGCTGTCACGAGACTCTTTTCCAAAGTTTTATAAGTTTTCAAACTTCTTCTAAATCTAATTGGGATTGTGCTGTTTTATATTCGTTTTGACGAATCTCGAATGCAAACGTTTTTAAGTTACCTTTTTACTTCTTGAGAAGACGCACGTACGCCTGAGACTTAAACCTCACCAGCAGCAGTTCACACGAGTCAGCAGCGGCGTTCTTATCAGAGCTTGTGAAAGTGAAAGGAAGAATCTCTGTGATCAGATCCGGGAAGCAGAGAAGCAGATGAGCAAACACTACATCCACTGGACAAATAAATAAAGTTTAATATAAAAAAAAACAGCAGCAGCTTTATGTATGAACATCAGATGACATTGATAAATTGTTTTCCAATGTGGGAAACTGAAGGAATCACAGAAGGAAGCTGCCTTTTCTTTAAAAAGATGAAAGAATCATGGAGAAACTCCAGATGTCCGATAATACATGTGACATTAAAACTACTGTCGGCCTTGATTTATCCTCCTGAAGTCGCCCCCTGCATTTCCTGTTTTTCCTTTAAATCTGAAGGAGAGCAGAAAAAAAAGGCTTTGACCTTTGACCTCTTCTCCAGGGGATTCTTGGAGTAGCCTAGAACACATATTGTAGCATTTAAAGGCTGATTGACTAGTTCCTGGATGGGTTTTATAAAAAAAAAAATATAGATAAATATATAACAAAATAATAATGAAAATAGTAATAAAAATAAACATTAAATAATAAAAAAGGGACAGTAAATACAAATAACAATTATCATACCATAAAAGTCAATAAGCTCTTGAGGAAATGAACTGAGCTTTTTGAGCATGAACTGATTTATAAGGATTTGTTATCCATTTTGAGTTCTGTTCTTTTTGTCTAAAATGGTTTCATGATTTGCCTTTTTGAGCACATGGTACCATAAAGACCATAAATATAACATTTAATGTAAAAACAAAATTCACCTGAAAGTGGCCGTGGTTGACAACACAAGATACAAATACAATAAATAATCTAAAAGTATTAAAAAATGTTATAACAATAAGCTAAAAACAAAATTTGAGTCGCTTAGATTTGAAATTCTTCTCCTCCCAGAAAGCATTTTTTCAGAGAGAGGAAACGACGTGAGCATTATTTTATCATCATTTAATTGGAAGAAAGAGATGAGAGTGGCCAAAATATTTCTCTGTTTAAGCATTAATTGAAAATCCAAATCATTTGAACTTACAGAATAAACACAGCCTCTGATGAGCTGCTGCTTTCACCATCTCAGGTTAGTCGAAGTTACAGCGCCAAGAAATTTGAACTCCTTCACATCAAGACTGTAAATTTCTGTACAGTCTCTCAGCGGTATGAACAACTGAGCCATAAATTTCACAGAGTCAGTGAACGCCTCGGGATTCTGGTTCACAGATACTGAACATTATTATTTAGTGTTTGTTTCCAATAATTAATTAAATGTTAAAGCTCCATTGACCTCTATTTTATAAAAGCATGAAATCAAATGTCGGTGTAATGTGAGAGGACCGGAGACAAACCTTCAGCTCATTGTTCTGGATTTACGACACATTTAAGTCTCAGCGCTCTCATTAACCTGTTCCTTGATGTTTTCCACAAAGCACTCTGATAAACCCACTGTGTCGACACAAAGCTTGACAAAAGCTCGGCACTGAGCCATATTTCAGCGAAAACCAGTGTTTGGAACGTGCCGAACACGAAGGCCCATTATGTCCTCCATGAAGGAGTGAGATGCGAACGCATATGGTGAGTGTTTGATGATGATTTTTGGTGGAATATTTCTCCTAAAAGACGAGCTTCGTTCTTATGGTTGTTCATCACACTGTGTCTGTCTGGGTCCACAGTCGCGCTGAAGGATGCAAGATGAAGGCGAAGAAGAAATGAAGAAGATAAAAACAAACTTTGATATAAATCAGGAAACACTCCTGTGAGCTGTTTTTGTATCAACAAACATACATAGGATGAAAGTGGTTATTGTGTAAAAAAAATATAATTACTTATTATAATTATTATTTGAGTTGGTAAAGACATGATGCTTAATGATGTTTGCATCATTACTACAAAGAGAAATGTTGATATCAGTCTTTTCAGAAGAGTGTTCGCTAAATGAAAAGTTCAATTCAATTCAATTCAAAAAACTTTATTTGTACCCAGGAGGCAATTCAAAGGTACGTAGAGCAGTAAAACAAACAAAACAAAGCAGTGGCATAAAAGAAAGATAAAAGATAAAAAAGATCAGTGGAACAGCAAAGACACCGAGGTGGACGGAAAAATATCGATTTAAAATTATGAAGAGTTTCTAATTACATAGAGACTATGGGGACAAACAGAGCTGAAGTCCACTCATAATGAATGAGTAAAGTGACCAAAGTACATACAGGAAGTAAATATGTGACCAACAGTGTAAAGTAAATGAGTAAAAGGACAAAAAAAGGATGCCATCCCAGAATAACCCTTCATCGTATGAGATGTTTTTTTTTCTGTCCTGCTTTGTTGTTAAGGTATGAGACCGTCCTGTAACAGTGAGGTCACAGGTTCCGTCTTATAAAAGAAGGAATCATAACTTACGTTTCAATACAGTCTTGTTAGGTCACAATATGTTTTGAAGACCCAATAACACGAGAAAACTTTTTGTGTCTGTGTTCTTTGCTCCTGAGACCAAAAAAATGTGTGTAAAAATGTAGATTAAATTTAATAAAAAAATTGATCAGATTTTTGTCTTTTGATAGAACAGTAAAGTTAATCATTACAATTTAAAATGCATTATAATTTCAGGAAACTAGTATCACTGTTTTGTCTTGTATCAACGCTGTCTCAATATACTGTAGTTGTTTCTTTAAAGTTTCCAATGTTTGTTTTAAAAAATTCATAATCATGTTTTTATTGTTTAAATAAACATATTTTAGCATCTTTAGCCTCATTTCATTCAAACCTTTCACTCGTTCCCATGTTATGAAAAGGAAACAGGCTGTTGGGTCAAATGCCGCAGGTCAACGTTTGTTTTCCTGCTGTTTCTGACTCTGATTTCCTAAAAAACGCCAAAGGAAATCAAGCTGGTCAGTGTGTCAGTAACCTCTGTGGCGATGGGAATTACTGCAAACTGATTTCAAAATGAGAACCAGGCAGCCTCTGATGTTGTTCTTCCTCCTCTTCCACCACAATTTCCACAACATGTTTCTTCAGAAAATATTAGCGTGTGTTTGAACAAAGTCCTTAAATCCTTGTATTAATTTCGACCTGGTCCAAGTCAGATGTTTTGTCTTGGTGTGGCCAGAAAAAGCATCTTTGATGTGAGAACTGTCAGAATAAAGTTTCCTCTTTTCTTCCTGTTAGCTCACAATCGTAAATTGACTTAATGCGTGTATTTTTTTTAGTACTCGTGTTTTTACCTTCTTCTAACCAATGTTGAGCAACTCACACACACGTTTAAAGGCCTTTATTTGGATTCCTGTTATCAGTAATCGTTTAGGAATTATTCCACCGGTCTGAAAACTTCTGTTTAATGGTGAGAGCCAATTAATCAAAGACACATTTTTAGAAAGTGGTACCATCTGTTTTGGTTGTTCAGCTGCCACAGTCTGTATTCTCCTCCTTTCTTCACTGTAATCTAATAAGAGTGCAGATAATCTAATGGACGTATGAAACCTCGGGCACGGCGGCAATCACTTTCAATCCACAGCACATAATCAGAGCTAATGACGCCAGTTCACAAATAATCCGATGATTTACAGTGATTGGTGGAAACACTGATGTAACTGAAAAACAGATCAGAGGAGAAAAGCATGAGGAACGTTTTCCTCTGAAACCACATACCGTAGTTAATATGCTGTAAAAGTTTTACAATTTTCAAATCAGCTGAATACGATGCATTATTTGAATTACGCTATTAACTTTTGTGCCAAAGCAGTTTTTGTAGGGCTGGTGTGTGTTTTATGTCTGGTGTGTGTGTTGTGTGTGTGTGTGGACACATGTTGCTTGCAGAAGAACACGTTTCTTATCAGCTTGTCGATCAGTTATATGGTACATGCATTACATAATACACTCAGTGTGTGTCAAAGGAACAAGATCAAGAGATCAAATGAGGAGCTGTTGAGTAATAATGCCTGAAGTAACATTCAGTCATTTATTGTTGTTTTCCAAATGTTGTAAATAGGCATCAAGTGTTTTTCTCATCTGCTTTTTTAAAGGACACGTTTTGCTTTTAGTCCTTCTTCCACTTTTGTGGTGAATCCAGATTGTATCCAGATTGATTTTTAGAAAGTCCGGACAGCTAAAAAAAAATCCCACATGCAAATTTTGCAAATTGGATCGAAGCCACATTTGGCAGTGGTTTGAAATGTGATTCCAATCAGATTTCTACAGACACTCTGGCTGCTCAAATCGGATTGCAAAGTGTCTTTTGTGGCGCTCACAATGTGACACACAACGGTGACGTCAAATCCAGATTGACAGAAGATCGGCTGAGCAGAAGAGAAGAGTCTGTCTGCAGTCTCAGAGACCACGCGACGCACCTCATGAGATCTTTCCCTAATCCTAACCAAGTAGTTTTGGTGCCTGAAGCCAACTGTTTCAAGTGTGTGTCATGTAGCTTCTGTGTGTCCATAGATATACTGAGAGCAAAAGTATAGACGCCTCCTCCGTCTCTGAGTTTGTCTGGTCCGTCGGAGGAGTTCTGCACTGCCAGTTGTTGGAGGGTGAAATAATGGATCTCTGTTTCTCATACTTCCGTGTTGGAAAGCAGCGTCACCTGTGCTCACAGTTACTGACACCTATGTCGTGACCACAGCAGCTCGTGTAGATCGGTGATGTGTGAACACACAAATCTGATCTGATCACCTCAACACATCAACAGTGTGGACAGTCTGTCCTTCACATCTGATTTGAGAAACAAATCTGATTTTCCTGCAGTCTGAACAAAACCAAAGTCGGATTTTTGTTGTAAAATTATAGATTTTTTTTTTTTTTTACCATCAAAGTGAAAATGGAAAAAAAAAATTTGTACTTAACATATGAATAGATTAGCTAGTCATGTACGTACAATATTTGAATCCAGTCACATGTCATGCAATGAATGAGGACATCAACATCAGTGAATTTACTACTATTATTTAATATTTCAAAATGATTACTTTTATTCTCAAGATCAAAATGTCTTTTTTTTTTCAGCCTGGCAAATCAAATATAAAATTTAGATGTATTGAGACAGATTGAAACGGACTGACGATGTTACTAAAAAATGATCGTCTTGTGAAAATAGTTTAACTTAACAGCCACCGGTGCTGTAACAACTAAGAAAGAGGCAACGAGTGCAGCGAAACTAAAAATGCTCGTGCCGTCCGACCACCTCAAAGAGAGACTGTTGTTCCATTAATATCATCATCTCTTCACTGATAACTTTACTGCTGTGACATAGTAGAAAACTGAAAGATGTGTAAAGTCACTTTCTGGGAGCTCTCCATTCAGCACCACATCACCTCCACATCAAGTCCAGAGATGCAGCAGCAGCAGCGTTTCTCACTTTGAGAAACACAATAAGAGAATATTGTAGTTTTTCTGACCTTGCAGTCGTCCCACAGGCGTCGTCCTCTTGGTGCAGCCTGACACTTTTTCTGCTCATAATTACTACTTTTGCGCCGCCCTCCTGACAGTGGTTGTAGGTGATCAGAGGTGTTTTCTGATGTTGTGTGTTAAATCCTTTTCTTGGCTTCTCTTGCCGGCATCATGATGCACTCTCATGTCCTTCATGTTTGACAAAGGCTGCATTTTGCTGTGAAATATCGACCTTCCAAAGCAACATGTCTACTCTATATTTGTACTTGCACTACACTTTCAAAGCTTTAAATTTAAGGGATCAAGTTTTCATTCATCAATGAGGCCTGTTGAGGTGTAACTGTGGAGCTTTTCATCACAGACCGGCGTCGCTGCCTCTTTTTTTTCTGTGTAACATTCGCCGATTTGTGTCCATCTGGTCCAGATTAGAATGGAAATGAAACTCTGCAGCTTTTTGCAGCTTCAAGCTAACTGGAAAATATCACATCTCAGTCTGAGGATTAAGGAGAAACACTAGACAATGAAGGACGGTGCCCGGACAGGATTTTCTCTAGTAACATAAGTCACACAGATTTAGCCTCCTGGCAAGAATTAATTTGGTGATTTACAGGTCAAAAGAATAAATAAAAAACTATCTGAACCTTAATCTACAAATTGCTGTGGATGATTTGTTGTTCTACTGAGAAAACACCGCAGTCATATTTCCTTTCCCCTGCTGTTTCCTCTCCTATCCGGAGAGCAGCATGTTGCGTAAGTCATTGATTAGTTACAGTTGCTTCTCTCATCAGTGAATTGAATGACTTTGCCAATTACTGCACATAAAAGTAATTAGTTACTTATTACTTTTAAGTGTTACCTTCAATTCTCTGAATGCAAACACAGCTGCATTATTTTAGTGTTGCTCTGGCACAGTGTGGGAGAAGACAACTGTAAAATGGCATCTATCACCGTTCCCACTCACTGTAGCGATAGGAGGTATAAATACTCCTGACCACTAGAGGGCAGCAATTCCTAGCATTCCTACCTGTAAGCTGCACTTGTATTGGTTCGACAGTAGGATTTGGTGGAAGAAGAGTCACACGATGTTGGATAATGATAATTATACTTGACACACTGACACTAGATCACGAGCTAGCTGCGTTTGTCTGCTGTCCTCTGCAGTTGTCCATTATTTTCACTGAAGACAAAGTAGCCTTTTTAAAATTTCAGTAACTGTACTTCTGTAATTTCAATTGAAAAAGAAATAAGCTACATTTCTAGTTACAGTTACTTAGAGCATGTAGAGCGAGTGGCTCACACATCTGCTCGTGGTTTTGTTGCTTGTTTACTTGCTCACCGAGTTTTCTGTAACTGTTCCACCTCTTTAAATCTTTCCACTTTGAAATGGATCAAGGCGCTGACAAAAGCAATGTGTGTGACGTTCTTGCTCGATGCTGCTTTCAAAGGAAACTGCTTGATGCTTAAACTGATACCCCACTCAAAATCTATTTATTGAATATCAAACACTTGAACCCCCGAAGGCTTCTGAGCCGCTGTGAGTTTTCCTGTTTCAGAAAGAACAGCCACTCCGGTCAACTTCACATAAGCCACAATTTATCATGAATGAACATCAAAATGTTAAATCCCATTAGTGGGTAAATACATCATCCACAGTATGTCTCAGTTTTTCTTCCATATTTTTGGATTTTGTTACAGTAATAATGACGTACAACAGGTTTGAACTAAGCTGGTTCCAAATGTTTCAAAAGGAATTTACTGACTCTTGTTTCGCCACCAATTGCAACCTGTGTATTTTTTTCAGTGCAGTGTTTTTTTTTGGATAATATATCACTGATGCTAATTATTAGTGCGTCCCATTAATCATCACTACTGCAGATATCAAACATATTATTCATCTACCCCTTGTTTCCTGTCCATCACACTGTTTCTCTTATTGTTAGTTGCAATTTGTGGAGCTTGTGTTTGTCATATCTCCTTTGCAGTTGCAGTTTGGACACAGATGATTTTGCCATGTTGGACTTTTGTTGGAGACTGTAAATTGAAAATGATTATGTGGTCAGGTGGAGTGAGGACTGAATGTTATACTGGAAGAAAAAGACCCAAAGGTTTTGGGTTTTGGTACAACTTATAGCCAAAGCAAGATATAGTTCAGGTTGATTTTGGTTCATTTTCACCCACTGTCTGTGGGTTTTTTCTTTGTTTCAGCACATTTAAAACCATCTCCCCATCACATTTATTTTTTCAGCACAAACTCAGCTGGATCGAGGTCACTGGAGCTTAATAGGGAGAAAAGAAGCAGATTTAGAGATAGAACAGACTTTCTGCTGTTCCAACTGTGTGAAACAGCAGGAAAACAGAAACAAAGGGAGTAACACAGCCTGGTTTCACCATCTTCTGTCAGGAAGACAAAGAAAATAATAGCCAAAACAGTACATGCGAGGTAGTTCAGATGTTCTCCTCAGATCAGGTCTCCCTGATTGCTCTTAGATCTGAACTCTATGGGTGCTGAGGAGGCTCTCAAAAATCCCAGCGGCCCACTTCCAACTTCAGCCAAAGCAGATAGTATTTTTCTACTTTTAGCTGCTGCGTCGAGATCGAGATCATCGATAATTTCTAAAACATCTGAGACCGCTTGCAGCATTGATGGTGTCGCAGCAACATTATCAGACAACAGATGTTAAGGAAAAGAAGAACAGTGTCAACATGTAGCTAACTCAAGAAGATTGTGTCCGGTTTGCAAAGAAGCATCAGGGTCCAATTATTTTTTCAACAAAACACCACCTGGCTTTTATTAAGCGGGATTTGGGCAACACGCATTGAAACAATTTACAAAAGCGGCAGAAGTCAAACTTGCTGTAAAGCTGCTTCCAAATTCCAAGCAAACAAATGGTTGACAGGTGAGCGGAGACGTGCAGGTGACTCCCAGTTATGTCAAGACATAATGAGGAGGCTCATGAAAACTATTGGCAATGTTGATGGCAGGTCTCGATGGATGTCAGTCCACCACTTTATCCCAGACTGAAATAGTTTGGCAGACATTTGTTTTTCATAAAGGAGTCACACAGAGTCGGAATACATTTCTGATGTCTCTTTTAAAATGTTTAGTAATATTATATTTAATATTTATATTTTATATGATATTTTGCTTAGTTATATCAATATTCTGTCTTTATTGTTTTATTAATTTGTTCAAGAAATATGGTCAGAACAGGTTAAATATAACACAGGACATGATGTTAAAGCATTGGAACTGTTAAATGGGTTTAAAATGACCTTTAGTATCAAAAAACAAACTTTCCTTCACTTTTGCTACAGGTCACGCCATCATTTCTGGAGAAGTCATGTCACACACACCAACACACCAGGATGTTTAGTATATGTCGACTTAATGAGTTAAGGTCAAGCATAAAGCTGTGAAAGGAAGAGTTCAGGGCGTTCAAAGTGTTTGTTACACCAGTGTCACCATGGGTTCTTATGGGTTAAACAGGGTGGAATCAGCTGTCACTGACACTTAAAATCAGTCAGTCAATCCATTGATCTGTCAGTAGTGGTAACCTCACGACGTTTCGTATTATCTCTTTCTTGTCTTTTAGTATTTGTTGTCAGGAGCATCCTCTACGTAACTTTGTGTTCATATAGTCCATTAAGCCATGTTAGCAGCGTGATGCATGGAATAAGGATGTTGGTCTGTCGGTTTGTTCACCACTTTAGTCCAGACTGAAATATCTCAACAAGTAATGGATGGAGTAATTGGAAGGTGAAGCTTACTGACTTTGGTGACTGCCTGACTTTAGTATTTAGGTCAAAGAATTACATAAATTCTCTGAAACACTCATCTGTTCAACAAATGGGAAGACAATCATAAAAAATGAAGTGCTGTAATGCAAACTGAAAGCAAACACATCTTCAGTTTAGCTTTTGCATGTTAACCAAGATTAAGGCATTGTTGTTAAATTTATGCAAATTTATGCTGTTTCTATTCAAGTTTTCGAATGGACAAATGAAAAAAATGTTTTATTTTCCTTTGTGCTGAGATGATGATTGGAACTGACTCACTGGTATAAAAAAAGACTCTTTTAAGTGTATGTTTTTAAATTCCTGCTGAGAAAATGTTACTTCATACTTACCAAGACAAACACTAACCCTGAACATCCACTGTGGTTCCTCTTGTTCCAGAGAAAGATGCACTCCTTCCTGTTGCTCGCCTGCTTCGTCCTCGCTGTGACGGAGTACTTCCTCGGATCTGCCCACATGATCCCTGATGAGAGACTCTCCACCAACAAGGTCGTTGTGTCCAGCCCTCTGTCTCAAAGCATTGAGATACTCCCATCTCCTGTAGTTATTGTAGGTAAGTTTGCAAGTTTGAACTTTTGTGTTTTCTCTTTATTTGTCCAGCCTGAATGGTACCATATCCAGTCATTTCCTGATGAGACAAAAATGCATGAGGCTGCAAACCATTTGATAGTAGTCTAATTGAATACACGGTTGTTTATCTTGATTTTTGGTGCCAAACCAGAACTTGTTCAAAGGCAAGTTCGTTGATGAGTGAACTAGAGAATTAAACCTTGGTTATGTAAACTGTGCTAACACAATCACAGTCAATGACTTAACACATGTTTTTGTTGGCTACTGTCTCCCACTGTGAAAGTTGTGGAAACATTTTATTTTCTCATGCTCTTCAAGTAAGAGTTGAATCAAAGGCAACTGGACTTGGTTTGTAGGTTCTTGAAGACGTTTCACTTCTCATCTGAGAAACTTCTTCAGTTCTGGCTGACTGGCTGGAAACCCAGGTACTGATCCTCTGTGGGGTTCTTAACCAAGTCATTGATACCAGTTGGTGTTGGTGCCCCTGGGTGTTTAATGACAGTCGCTGAGAGTCGTTGGGAGTCACCTGATGCCAAGTGTGAACGACCAACCAACAAACCAAGTGCAGTTGCCTTTGATTCAACTCTTAGTTGAATACCATGACATGGACGACTGAGAACCTTCACAAACTTCTCATGTTCTGTTTCAGAGTTGCCTAAATCAGCAAGGAAGACGAAAAAAACAAAGAAACAAAAAAAGGTACAAAACAAAACAATTTTAATCTTAAGGATAAACTGAGTTTTGTCTAAACTTTCAGCAGCTTCTCATGGTCCTGATCAAGGTCTTGACCTTAAGTGCAAGGTGTAATCTGATAAAACACTGGTAAGTGGACCTTTTGAGTTGAAATGATCTTGTCACACATACTGTTGCCAAACTCAAGGATAATAATAATAATAATAATCACATCACATTCCTATTTCCATCTTTTTCTGTACTCATACTTTCTCTCTTGTCACATATCGGAGTTAAATGTGCATCTTTATCTTTTCTATTTCATCTTTTTTTGCTTGATGTCCAGCAGCAGCAAACTCATGTCTGACAGTATGATCTTGTGTAATCCAGCCTCTTCTCTCTGTCTTTTCCTCCAGAACACACTGAAGAAGCACTCTCCTCCTCCTCCTAACTGCATTCCCACGGGGGAAAACTGTAAATCTCCGAGCAGCGTGTGCTGCGATGTTTGCGCCTTTTGCCAGTGTCGGCTCTTCAGAACTGTGTGTTTCTGTCGAATGGGCAACCCTCACTGCTGAACGGCGTCCGCGCTCCACTCAGCTCCAGGATAACAAACTTCATGCTCGAGCAAACCACCTGAAGTGAACACTGTGAGAGGTGAATCTCTTCTGGTCCTTGTAACTTTGCCTAAAAATCACTGCATGAAAGCACTTTATCACGGGGGACTGCACCACAGTGAACTCTCCGTCGTACAGGGTGTACTGCTTATAGCACTGCAATAAATCTCCCAAATACAAGTTTTTAAAAAGTTTTTTATTTTACTTTGAGCTTTTAGCATGCATAGATAGGATATGTTTGCTCTAACAATATACTAGGTATATATACCAGGTTATACTCATACTTACATACCATGAATATCAAATATTTTATGAAGCCTTGCACGAACATCAACGCTGTATTAACAGTGTTTTATTTAGTGTCTAGATCACAAGACCGCCATCAAGCATGTCATGTAATCCTCGCTGCTGACTGGAATAACCTAAAAAGTGATATGAATTCATATGTATTTAAAGGATAAAGTGTTGACAAATCGCAGGAAAAGACTGAAGCCATCAATGTGTCCGTCCATTGGTGGCTAAGTGAGACACATACTTTTACAAACAGCTCAAACATATGCAGTTTCATTTCAAAAACACTAATTTCATGAAACAACTGGGCACTGTAGTTTCAAATGTGATTCAAATCAGTGTGTCTGAAGTTTATCCAGAAGCATTTTCTTTGACCCTTTGACCCTTCCCATCTTTTATTTTCTTCTTCAATCAGTGCTTTGACTTTTTTATCATCAGTTCATCAGTATCTTCAGTTTTAAAATCTCTTCCTGACTGAACATATTTCCTTCAGGATGTAATTTCCATGAAGTCATTGCTACATGATGACAAACACATGCATTTTCAGATTCCCTTTCCCAGATCAATAATGAAGAATATGATAATGTTGGTGAGAACTGTGGCCTGTTAATGATTGTTTGCATTGGAGCATCTGTAGTTTAAATGAGCGTCAATCATAAATTTGGCCCTGGAGAGTCATTGAACGAGGGGCTGAATGCACTTTTGTAAATTGCTTTGAGGCGTCTGCCAAATGAATGTAATGTAAAGAGTGTAAGTGCTGAGAAAGTTTAAATGCTGGCTTTCACTTTATAAATGAAGAATTGTATTATTATTTACAACCACGTGCCCTTCGGACATTCTGTGAAGTCAAAGGGAAACAGTTTAAAACTGCATCAAGTGGAAGATTTTGTGGTACCAGATTTAGATTTAGGTTTGATATTATTCTTTTGATGAAATCCTTTTTTTTGATCAATCAATTCTGGTAATTTAATTAGCCTTTAATACTGTTACTTTAATGTTAGCACTTTTTGTTCGCTGTTTTGTTGCTCATTTCATTATATTTTTAATGTGTTTTTTTTCCTTCCAAGAACTGGTTATGTTTGTTAGAAAAACTTACTGCCAGAGACATGACGTTACTGAAATGCAAGATGCTGCTTATTCGATATTTTCTGGGTGTAGGGGACATTGCTTCACCAGTCAGTCAGTCACTATACGATGTTGGATTCTGAACGTACATGCAGATTGTTGAATAAAAGTTTGCATTAAAATGGTAATAATTTGTCCATTTGTCTGTCTTCAAGTTTTCATTTGTTGACAACAATTAGTGCACATACCATCTTTTGTTTTAATTTAGTTTTCATTAAAAAAGTTTGTCAACAAGTACGATTCTGATTCCACAAAAGTTGAGATGCTGTGTAAAACAGATTTGAATGGTTGGCAAATCATTTAAACGCTATATTTAATTGAAAATAGTTCAATGACAACCAATCAAATGTTGAAACTGAAAAATATAATTGTTTTATAAAAAATTTAAAAAAAATGCTCATTTTAAATTTTATGCCAGCCACACATTTCAAAAAGGTTGGGACAGGGACAACAAAACACTGGAAAAGTTGTGTAATGCTAAGAAAAAAAAAAAAAAAAAAAACATCTGGAGGAACATCTCCCAAGTGTCCTCCGCTCTAAAGAGGAAGGAACCACCCAGCTTGTTATCAGTGCTCAGACAAAGACAAAGGAGACACTGAACTGTTGAGCACAAAGCAGGGATATATATTTTAACATGGTTTCATGTTTCATGACCAAAGTTGAAAAAAATGTCATTTCAGTGCAGAAAATCTGTGAGAGCTTTTTTCTCCTTTTCAAAACTAGTGAAGTCCTCAGAATTGGTCTGTTCTTCTACTTTTCTTTACTTGTATAATATTCAGTTATCACCAGTCTCTCCAGTTTATAGCACCAGTCTGATCTCCTTATGGTAGTGTTACCTTCATCGGGTCACATTCATAGAAAGAGCAGTTAAATGTTTCTACCATTAAATGTGTGCACGGCTTCTTTTCTGGTTGCCACATTTTAAAAATTAAAACCAAGGAGGATTCACCTCATCGTTACCTGACTCACATCGACTTTATTAGCAGTAATCAACATTCCTCCGGTTCTTCCTGAAGTGGGCTTAAAGGCATCTGGTTTGGTAAGATGTGAGACAGAAGAAGAAGGATTATCCCAGACAGCTGGAGGACAGCCAGAGTTTTGAAGGATGAGTGGAAGACCCTGAAACACTGACAGAGACCAGATCAGACCAGACCATCTCAGGTTTCGCCATGTTCCGGATGCTTTTACTCAAAACTGCTAAAGATTCAACAATGAGGACATAATGTTAAGATGAATCAGCATTTTTATTTGGAATTCGAAATAACAATAAAAGTTTTGGCCAGTTTGCGGCGTGAAATGAGCTCACTGACCTGAAAATACTGAACCATAACATTTTCCTGGTCAAAGCTGCTTCCACAAGAGGCAAAACTCTCCATCTCATCTGGGGGTTTGATGTTTTGCAGAAGTAATAAGACGTGAAATTTAGCAGAGGTTCAATCAGGAAGGCTCACTGTCTTCATACTCACCCATTATTCACATCATATTTTCAGCCTTCCATGTGACCCCCCTTCATCTGTGCTCATCAGAGGTCCTGCTCCCCATCACATCCATCCAGATCTTCACCCCTTCGCCACCACCAGTGTCTAGACTCCATCGGGGGGTTATAAATAAGGTCTTGAATTTATTTTCATTATTCGAGTTCACGTCAAATGATTTGATTATTTATCCTCTGTTTCAATGAAATCTCTCCTAATTGAAAAGATAAACTGAAATGAATGTGAGAAAATATAGAAATATAATATTTTCATTCAAGCCCTCTTTACCTCATTGTTTATGAGGAGCAGAGGGTGAAGCAGCGTGACCTGAGATATCAGGTGAAATAAAGTGCAGCATCAGATGCTGGTGTTTCTGAAAGTCTTTCTGGTTGAGTACAAGTATGTATTTGCTGTAACTTTAGCAGTTACATGAACTCATGGTTATGTTGAACATGGTCTGTATTTCGAGGATGCTCTGAGCTCCAGGCAAGAGGCCCTTTGTTGAAGTTGGAGCTGAGTTGTGTGGGAAAACCTGCATGAAGAGAATGAAGTGATTGGACGGATAAAGGTTCATTATTCTGGGTTAAGTAAATCAGGAAGGATTTTAGGAAGTGTCCTTACTGACTGGATATTTGCTGAACTGTTGATTCTGGAACCTGCAGCTTGATCCGACCACGAGGAACCAGAACGGCTTAGAGTTGCATATTTATGGTGCTGATGTTTGTGCACTCAAACCATTTGAACAAATATTTGTGCAAGACTGAAACCTCAGCCGCTCTGTCAAAGTTTGTCCAGATTTACACACATGATAGCACGGGGGAGATTTCTGCTCTCGCTTAATTCAATTCACATTTGCAAATTGTGTTTATGATTTATTTAATATTTAACACCTTGAAGCACGTGACATAATCGGGTCTATATCTGCCCTCCGGGATCATTCTGAGAGTCGAGGAGAGTTCAGCAGGCGAGATAAGGATAAAATCACAGAGCTCAGAAAAGAAGCTCAGAAATCCCAGAAAAGTTATTCCCTTAATATTAATGTTCCAATAAACACTGATGCGCCATCAGTGACACTGAATGGGAACGTTTAGTAGGCACAATGCGATGCGTGGGTTAATTAATCCTTGCAAGAAGTGAGTAGCAGCCGCGATGTTTTGGTTTTGGTATCTTCAATAGAGTTTCGGGTTATGTCTTTTTTTCCCCCAACAATGCTGTTTCTCTCTTTTGGCTTTTACACGCTCCTATAAAATATCATTTTCTCGTTGGTCAGTATTTTTCTATATCACTGATTGATAAACTCACACTGAACATTCTCAAGTGAGATTTTAGCATATTGCTGTATATGATCTGTTCACCTCTTTTTTCTGGGGTTTTCACAAAGGGTGATTTGTCACCATCCACAATTTGTTAAATTGTTTTCAGCTGTGAGCAGGTTCTTCTTTGTACTTTGTGGGAAAACATATATACATCAACAGCACATTCAAAAATGAAGCTTTATATTAATATGGATGTTATAATAGAAAACCCTGTTTAGACTCATGAATGGAATCAGGACATGATCTGCTGTAAAAACTCTTTGAGGGTCTTCAGGAACAATTTGACTCTGGTCTGGCTACAAGACTCTGTTGTCAAGAAGCTGTTCAGTCTTTCTCTTCTCTCCCTCTACGTTTGACTGCTACAGTTCATGTGTGGTCTTCATCCAATCTTGATCCAGGTGTTGACACTGGAAATAGTCAAAAAAAAGAAGAATCACCTACCTCCTGATGTATGCATGGATCGATACCCCTCGAGGACTCAGCTGGTGGATTGATGCATTGACTTGAGTTTGATGAAGCCTCCAACTCTGACACACAGATACACAGACTGTTAAGGATCACGACTCTGAAGCTCAGTTTTCATTTAACGAGACATCGAGCGGTCAGAGGTGAAGAAATAAAAGCCCAGAGAGATTAATAAACTTCATAAAATGTGTTCAAGTTATGAAATCCATTTATCTGCAACTTTCAAATGCATTTTAAAGGATCAGATGCAGATCAAAGATTAAAAGCCCTCTGAGAGCGAGGTCAGAAGGACTAACAGCTGTTAAATGTTGACAGCTGTCGAGAGCCTGCCACAGATTTGATGTACTTCCACAAAGCCAACACGTTAATGAGGAAAAAGCACTTGCCTCACACACTCAGTTGGTCTGTCACAGCTATTGGGAGAAATTTGGACACTTAGGAGCCGGGGAACGACCCACTCACTAACCTTCTGATCATTGGACGACCTGCTCCACTTGATGAACCACAGCCGCCTCCATTACTGCACATTTTTCAAACTGGCAACAGGAACATCTAAAAGGCTCAGAGAAGTATGTATGAATGTACAACACAGCTATCAGCAGTCAGACCGTGACGTCTTTGTTGTATTCAGGTTGTCTCTAATGTTTTTTCTTTTCCATGTGTACACACTTATACTCAGGGGTTAAATGTGGCGGCAACTGTTATCAAGAAATTTCTGAGAAATATTATGATTTTCACAATGTACAGAAACGGATAAAACACTGTGGGTAATGCATTTCTGTTTAAGCTGTAAAACATCTTCAATCCTGATTTGACAACTCAGATGTTTTCTGTAGTTAATAAAATGGTTCTTCATGGCAGAGCCAGAACAAAACTCGAACATTTACATCCATCTTCATCTCAGAAACGTCACCTTGTATCAGATTATGAGATCAGAGCTCATCTAAGGGGTGTGCAGCTCGTCATTCACTCATTAAAAACAGTTGGTTTGGATACCAGAGAATTCAAACTAATGATTAATCCAACCTGTTACAAATGTCAGATACAATAAATGTTTGGACTGATCACAGAGCATCTAAGCCGTTACTGACATTTTGGTTCTGAATGAAAAATGACCTGATGTCCTGAATGGTTTTTACCAGCAGTAATAAGATGAAATATCTGAGTGATGATGATAAATTAGCTCATAGCTTACAAATGAATATGAAATCAGTCGACTGATGTATATCAAGCGAAGAGGTTTTTAATTTCTGCAATGTTTGAAACATTTAAACTCTAACTTTACTAATCGGATACACAAGTTTACATCTTATCAAACATTTTGAGTAATAGCTTATCTTGTCTTATCTTAAACTAGAAGCCATTAATCTATGTGGCTTTAAGTTAAATGATGTGTTCAAGTTATGAAATCCACATTTCACAGCTTGAAGTAGATTTTGAAAGACAACATGCAGATAAATGTGGAAGAGAATGACTGAGTTGATCAGCTGTTGAGTGTGTACAGGTGTCGAGGTTACAGGTTCAGATCCTGACTTGGATCTGAAGTGCTTTATGAAAAGCACTTACCTCACACTCGGTGGGTCTATCAGCAAAGAGAGCAACATCTGAAAAGCAAGTTGAGTTGATTTTGAAAGTCATTGTGGTTGAAAACCTCTCGGGGACAAGAAGGCAGATACTTACTAGTAAACGAAAAAACGGGAGCGCCGACTTTTGGACAGTCTGTTAGTACAATTAATCGCTGAGCAAGCCGAGTTATTTATCCAGTATTTACAGGAAAAAATATCCGAAAGGCAAAAACAGCACAAACACAGGCGAAGTTCAGTAACTGAATGAGCTCCGTGTTTGGAGCCGACAGCCAGCTATCAATCAAAGTGACGTCACTCTTCATTATGCAAAATTTCAGATTTTAAACAAGTGTGTTTAAAAAAATTCAACCCCCGTACAGTTGCCATGAAGTAGAAAGTCAGCTAAAGAGAATAAAGCCAGTTTTTGTACCAGGCTGTAAACATGTTTTCTTCTAAAGTTGGACATTTTAACATGGGGGTCAAATGTAATTGACTCCCTTTTGGAGCCTGCCCCTAGTGTTTATTTGAGGAACTGCAGCTTTTTGCACTTCCGTGTTGGCTTCATTTTTCGTTGCCGGAGGTTGCCGCTTGGTCTGGTTATGTTGGTGACAGATGATCAAGAATCAGTAAACAGTAGAGAGATCCAACAAAAGTCCCTGATCTGGACTAGAACGAGACGTTGCAGGTCATGGTGGGCATCGACTGAGCGACAGGAAGGCCCTCGTAGGTGTTTCAAGATATAACAATAATCTGCTTTGAGTAATAATTTACATGTGAAATGGCTTTTCAACCGACAAGATCAATAAACTACTTATATAATCTTTAAATCACACTGACTTTGTCTCCTTCGTTGAGAAATTCAGCGTCTAAAAAAGTTTAACTGTTGCAAAATGTCTCCTTCTTCACTGAAAAGTCGAACTCTTTTTCGCATTTTGCACATCACACTTCTGTAAGCGACTTAACGGATAATGATTCCAACAAATGAATGTAAAAAAAACAGCCTCCTGGTGTCAAACTCTGCTCGTACATCATTCTGCACAATGAAGGTCAGACGTTCGAGGGAAGCAGCGGAAAGCGAAACACTTTTTCCTTTGGAGGGGGACTCATGGCATGAATCAGTCTCACTTCATCAGGTTTCAGCCAGTTCACGGTCCTTGTTGTCCTCATCTCTCCATCCACCGTCTCATCCATAGCTGTTTGTGCCATTTTTAAAGTTTTGCATCTTCAATAGGAACCAATGAGTTTGGGGCAGAGATCCAAAGTCAGGTTGAGAAATCACAAACTATTGATAGATGGACTGATTACATTTTGTACAATCAACTATGAGGTTGCTTGTATAAAAGAAAATGTCAGTAATCTTGTTCTTCAGTTTTTCCCTGAAGTACAGTATATCAAATTCAGTTTGTTTAAGGTTTTCCAACTTTTGCATTAAAACCTACAAGCTGCCACTCAGACAAACATAGTTAATATCACTTAGGCCTGTTCATGTGCTCCAGAGCCTGAGCCATCATCATAGTTATATAAGATCAGATTTGAGATGAGATTTATCTGCTGGCTTTTAAACAGGCGCTCTGGAGGATTTCAGGTCTGAGCGGCAGCCAAGCCGTCCTGTCAGCATTCTGGTCATACGATATTATTAATGCTGGAAATCAAGAATGAGGAAAAAGGTCCTGTGTTTTATCAATAATCCAGCTCTCTCCAGTTCCAGTTCTGCTTTGACATTCTGATTCCAACAAGAGTTAGTTTTTGTTCAGCTTTAGTTTTGTCTAGTCACTTTCTTACCTGCCACAGTTCTGTCCGGTGTTCAGTCCCTCTCTGTCCAGTGTTTCAGTTTCAGTCTGTGTTTTTATTCTGCCAGTCTTGTCATGTCGTAGCCCAGTCTTGTCTTAGTTCATTATCTTAGTCTTAGTTCCTTGTCTCTGCTGTTGTGTTTTAGTTCTGTGTTGTAGTTTTCTGTCTTAGTTTTCTGTTTTAGTTCTATGCCATAGTTCTGTCTTAGTTTTCGGCTCTGTTAGTCTCTGTTATAGTTCTGTCAGTTATGGTCCTGTTCATGTCGCAGTTCTGTCGGTCTCATCTTAGTCTTGTCGTAGTCTTGTCTTCTCGTAGTCCTGTGATGTCTAAGTTCTCTCTGTCAGTGAAATAATCCTGATCATATCATCGTGGTTTGTCTTTTTTCTGAGAGCCAAATATACAAATATTTACAAATATGTCGAACTCTCTGTGATGGGTAAAATCTTTGCAGTGCAGGTTTACAATTTAATGCACATAAGAAATGAGTTTCTTATCTTTCAAAGAATCTGGTCATTTTAACTGTTTCAATCATGTATGTTAATAAAATTGTGGTTCCAAGCTGCTAAATGTGCAATATTGACAAAAAAAGATGGAACTCTCATCGTCGTCTGCCTGGGGGGAAAAAGCCTGACTCCTGTTGATTTTAGACTCTTACTGCAGCATCTTGTGGGTTTACACATGTACCACATGTTTTTACTGAGCTGCAATCTGAACAGTAACTGATCCTCATAAAATTTAGTGTCCGACAGAAGTATTGACAAAGCAGGGAAAGAATGTGCACTTTTGTTCTGTTTTTTTTTTCTTTTCTGGAAAAGTATCATTGGAAATGTGAGAATAATTTTGAGTTGACACAAATGAAGACGAACTAAATTCTAACGCTGTGACCACATTTTGGAATCGTTGCAGTTTAACTAATGATCGGTTTGTGCCATTGAAACAACATGGAGCTTCCCACATTTCTCAGCATAAAGGAAAACTTTTCACCATCTGTACTTGTCAGCTTTAAAACCAATTAATATTCATATGTCAGTTAAACCGGGTTATGTTACTGCATTTATGATTAACTGTGCAGCTCTGCTACTAAGACATACATTCCTCCCGACTGCGAGGTCAAAGTAAAGAGGTGAGACGAGATGTTGAAAAGAGCATAAAAGTGCAAAACAGGAACAGAGGTTTGATTCATGGAAGATATTAGAAAAATGATGGTCTGTGATCACAGAAGGCTTCAGAGGACGAACGGTCAGAAGTTCCAACCTTTTTATTCGGATTATTTACATGTGTTGTAAAGGCCTCTGGCACCATCTCTGGCAAACAGAGGATGCATCGCACAAGTCATTAAAAATAACAGCAAAGATTATTTAACATCAGCATGTAGAAATCTGACAGGGACGAGAAGACGGGGGGAAACAGGGAGAAGGAGAAGAGACGTAAGAAGACGAGAGAGAGAAAAACTACATTTTCCTAAACAAGAGCTCAGATTGGTTCCAAAAAGGCAAATTGCTCGACCTGAACTCCTTATTCGAGAGTGAAAAGTAAAGGTTAAACTTTACAAACCAGATGTCTCGGTTGATTTACTGAACATGGTTTTTACTTTTTGTTGATGTAGCTCAGATTTACATAAACTAATAAACCTGCTGTAATGGATGATTATTCATGGGATTAAAACAAATATATACATGGATGTATGAGATGAAATAACCTTTGTGATGGTGAACATGACACCATGAACAGACTTACTGTAAATATGGTGAGTCAATCTTGAATTGTGGCAAAACAAAGCAATTAAAACAGATTTGGGTTGTAAATTGTTTTCACTCCCAAATCAGGAAAAGTTCGTCAGAACTCTTATTTAGGAAATACGCTTGTTTACTTTCTTGCTTTTGACAGAAGTGAGCACACAAACCATCGTCGGAAGATACGTCTTCCTCTTCATCTTTAACAGGACAGAAGAGGTTCAGGAAGAGGAAAAACAAGACAGGAGTTAAGGAAAGGAAAGGAAAGAGGGGAAGGACAGAAAGTTGAAAAGAACAAAGGAAGACGAAAGGGAGGAAAGAGACAAAGTGAAAAGTGACATGGAACAGGAAACGTGGACAAAGCAATAAGAGATAAGTGAAATGAAAAAAGAGGCTAGGAAGAAGGATGAGAAGGGAGAGAGGAGATGGACCAGGAATTAGAGAAGACACAAACAAGATAAAAATGACAGATGTAAAGAATAAATAAAGCAAAGGTGTCAGAAATAGAAGGTGGAGGGTGAGAGTGTTTGATGACGTGGAGAGAGAGGCAAGACAGAAGGAAGGAAGATCAGTTCAGAGGGAACAGTAAATGCACTGAGAGGGAAAAATTCATCATCACCAGAAAAGAAAATCTTTCATCTGTTCCTGTTTCTACCTTCTGACCTGACAACACGCTGGCAACATACTGAGGACTTTGAAACTTCCAATATTGCTTTTAGTGACAACTAATAATTTTACTTATTTTAGATTTTTTTCCATTGTCAAAATTGTGGATGGCACCAACAGAACCAGTCAATTGTGCTCTGTTCAGTCCAGTTTTTATGCTTTTTCCCAGAGCTTGAACCACATCAAAAAGCTAATAAACAGGTCTTAAATCAAGAACAGCAGGGTCAACTCTGAACTTCTCACTCAACCTGTCAAAAAAGTTGGACGCTGTGTAAAATGTAAATAAAAACAGAACCAACAGTTTTACAAAGTGAGTCCATGTCGTAATCTCCCTTATACAATCCTGTGTTCACAAAGTGTTGAACCTCTCTCCATCCTCGCTTATGAACGACTGAGTCTTTCCAGGATGAACCTTTCATACCCAATCATGATCCTATCACCTGTTACCAATGAACCTGTTTACCTGTGGAAGGATCCAAACAGGTGTTTTTGGATCAGTCCACGACTTTCACAGTCTTTTGTTGCTCCTGTCCCAACTGGTTTGAAACATGTTGCTGCCATCAAATTCAGCATAAGCAGATATTTACAACAATCAATGAAGCTGATGAGGACAAACATTAAATGTATTGTCTTTGAGTAAATGTCAAAAACACAGCGTCCCAACTTTGGAATCAGGGTTGTGTAACATTTCCACGTCAAAACGTCTAAAAGACCTATGTTACATATTTTGTTGAGATGTGAACTCACATTATCCCAAATGTTCATGGGTTCACGGGTTCATGTTTCACAATGAAGACAACTCCCATGATCCCACGCTACTTCACAATTTCATCAAACTTTTTTTTTCATCATTTCCACAGAGAGACCCCCTAGTGGCAGGAATGACATACTGTGCATTTAAGAAAACAAAAAAAAACAACATCTGCTTGTAAATCCACTGAAATGAACTAAAACCAGTTGCTGCCTGGAATGACAGAAAAAAATACCAGTAATATGAAGTGTGGTGGTTTGTAGGACTGAAACCAGCAAAACCAGTATGATGTTTAGATAGATAGATTTACTGTGCATATGAATGTTGGCAATGTGGAGCAAATGTCTCTGACGGTGAGCAAATTTAATTTCACAACCTTCTACAAGAACAAAAAGAATATTAGTAACAATTAAAATAATATTGAGAAAATAATTTAAAAAAATCATATAACAAACATTGGCTTTTTGTGAGGTTCATTTGGCAGCAACTGATTCTTAGTCTTGTAAACAAAATTAATTTGCATGAGATTTTCCAGACATGTCAACTAGATGGCGCTCAGCGTGAAGTCATCATGTAAAGCAACTTTTTTATTGTTGATTTGAATCATTTCATGTTTCCATTCATGCGTAATAAAACCCCATGTGTTATTTGTTCATAACTCAAACAAATAAGTATTCATTTGAAATGCGAACCAAACTTACTGATAATATAACTTTAAGATAATGAACATGTGTTTGTAATTGGTAATAAAACCTGTTTATATTACCACTTTTTTTCTCAGCTTTTTTCTGAGTCCTGATTCCATGTTGAGTTCTCAAAGTTCTGATAATAGTTTATCAGGTCAAACTAGATTAACATGACCCTTCTTTTATAATAAGTGACGACATCTGGGGTCCAGACAAATTATCATTACAGGTAGTCACATTGATTATCACTTGATTAGAGGTCACTTATATCTGATGATGTTATGCCGTTACAACCAGAGTTGACTTCAGCTGAACAAAAACAGGTTTTATTAACATTGCCAACCCAGGATACCCCCGTGTTCCACGTTATACACTGCATTAGATCTGGTTCTTAAAGTTTATGGTTTGCATGTTTGAAGACATTTTGTGGATGTAGTGGAAGATTGCATCAAAAGCTGTTTTTGTCTTGTCCTGAATTTCTGAATAATTTCCCAGATAGCTTCAGATTGACATTAATAGCATCTCTGTACGGCCCGATCTGCCGACAGCAGTCTGAGAGAAAACCTCTCCTTTTCTTTTCTCTGTGTACATGTTTACCTGGAATCATGATCACACCTGTGCACAACCGGGGGGTAATGACAGCACATGATGTTCTTTAAGCTGATCGTCACCATTTGCATTTCTCAAAATTAGAGCAGGAGAACCAAATATGAGTTAGTCTGGTCACCTTTTTGCAATGTTCTCCCAATGTTTTCACAATACTCATTTATTTGTAGAACCTCTCCATATACATTGTGCTGAATCACAATGTTTGCCTGCAGACAAATTTCCCATTTTTGCAAGTTGATCTGTTGTATTAATTAAAGTAATTAATATGAAATCCAGTCACCAATCCACAACCTGCGCTGCCTCAGTATGTTACCTGTTCAGCTGTGTTGTTGAAAGGCCTGTGAAGCAGCAGATGATGATCTGATGAGCTCTGGTGTTTTCCCAGTCGTGGCTGGTCAACCGCAGATCTCTTCTGTGTGTGTGTTGATGGCAGCTCGCTGTTTTACTACCTCCCTGTGGCTCTGACGCAGCATCGAGTCTCCATTGCTGTGTGTTTTTCTTTTGTGTGTGTGTGTGTCCGTTTCTGTGTGTAACTCATCAGTTTACGATGTGTTCTGGCAGTACCCCGCTGTTTTAGTATCTTTCTGTGGCTCTGACAATGCGTCTGTCTGTGTGTGTGTGTGTGTTAGTGTGTGTGTCCAGCTCCCTGCTGTTTGATGGCCTTCCCATGCTGTTATCCAGCTCTTTCCACGGCGCTCTCGCTGTGTCTCCCTCTCTGTCTGTCTGTCTCTTCCTCCGCAGTCCACAACGCCTGAAACACAGAGGACAGGTCATTAAAAGTGCAAATAAACTTTTGTAGATTGCACAAGACTGTTGTATTTTAAAACTCTGCATAAAAACAGCTTTAAATGACGTTCGGCAGCAAAGAAGGAAGAAGCATTAAACCTCATCCACAGTGAGAGTTCAGAGTGCATGTCGGGGCGCATAAAGTCACTTCATAACAGAACATATTTCAGTCTGTCCCAGAAGTCAGCGTCAACTATGAAGGTGATGTTTCTCTTACATTCACGAGTTTCAGTTGCATAAACTCAATGTGAAGTGTCAATCTTTTAAGACTCGTCAGTCGTATTTATATTTCTGTCAATGTTTGCATTAAATAAGAACATATTAATTAGTCAGTCTTTTCAATGCTTAACTAACTTCACCCTGAACGCAGCGCCCGACTTTCCACAGACACACGAGACTGATATCGATCTCACTCTCTGGACGGAAGAAAATTAGTGTATTTCCCAAAATGTTAAACAACTTTTCTAATATTTCAAACTATAAGAGATGGAGAGAGGTACACAGACATTCAGATTCTGAAAAGCTTGAAAAGAGCTGAAACATTCTCAAATATTCTGAGAATCGACCTCGGATTTACTGTTGTTCCTTTGGATATAACAAACTGTGGAAACATCAGGTGTGTAAATCAAACCCACTTAGTTTTAAATATTTGAATCAGTTTCTGACAGATTTAATTCCACTTCTCTTTCCTCCTCCTTTGGTAGATCATTAAACATCATAATGAAAAAATGGAACGTCGTGCTTGAAATACTTTTAGTGTTAAGTATTAGAGGATGGCTGCCGTCTTGTAGCAGCTGTGCTACACTGTTGTTGGAACTGTCTGACACAAAGCTGAGAGAAAGTGTTTCTGAGGATTGGCATCAGGCTGCACAAACACAACCACACAACCTCAAGAGCCCTGTTTTGAATCTCATCACATTTCCTGTTTGTATCACGACTGCAATGGAATAATAGCAAACATTTAATGAAATAAAATATCTAGTAACTGTTAAAATCAGACAACAACAAAAAGACAATGGAAGGGAAATAAAAGATAATGAAGGTGTTATCCATTTTATTGATGCAAAACCAACAATATATTTATCCTGGTAATACATAACGTCTGTGTTGTGGTAAGGTTTGACAAGACACTTAAAATCAGGAGGCAGAAACAGGAGAAAGACATCCCAGATGTAATCGTGGCTTTTATTTCTCTTGCAAGAGGACACACCAGCCAAGCAACAAAAACATGCAGCAGATGGATGTGTGCTGAACACGTCTTCAAGCCTTTCTGATACATGCTCTGACAACACTTGGCATTCAATACATCACTCCATCCGTCACGAAGTCCCCTTCTGATTGGCTTGCAGAAAAAGTCTCTTCTGACATCTCCTTTTGAGGTTCCACCTTGACCTTTTAACTGACCAAAGGAATTTGTGCTGCCATGATCTTAATATACCAAACCATGTCAACCTTCGCTCTGCTCTCAGTGAGCTAAACTGAAACACAGTGAAATGAAGTGCAAGGATCTTGAAATTTCCACCGCAGTCTGTGTGATCCGAAACACATAGAAGAGACATACTGTTGAATTTGGGTATCACATATTCTTTTCTGATGATAAACATGTGGAACATAATTTATCCCGCTCAGCTCATCAAGCTGGCAAAGCCGTGTAAACAAAAATGCTCAGCACACACATTTGTGTCTAAGATTGATACAAAAAAAATGCAGTTCACAGTCAGTAGATCATCGAAGGCTGCACTAATCCACCAATTCAACCGCTGATCGCAAATATGAATAAAACTCAGTCGGTTCTGTCAACTCGAATCTCACATCCTGCAAGATTTAGTCCACTGAAAGTTGGTCACCACCAGCAGAGCTCATTTCACACTGTCTTATTGACTCTGAACTTCATCACAGAATCCTGCACTTATGCATCGAACATAGTTGCACATGCATGTGAAATAAAGTTTATTGTCTGACATGTTTCACTGATGTCTTTGTGTGAGTCACTGCTGCTGAGGAGCTCAGACACCCGAAAGCAGCTGTGATCACCCAGGAGGAAACAGACTACAGGGTGATCAATCAGGAGACTAGTAAAGATCTGAATACATTTGTTTGCCTCTCTAGGTCTGACAGTCCACTGTGCTGCAGGATTTGTCAAACCGGCATCAGGGAATCGTGTTAGTATAAGATAAAGCCACTGTACAACCTACTCTGGAACAAACATAGACAAAGTTAGAGATGGTGAAAGAAGTGTAACATTAAGCTGCTAAAGAGGCGGATTTTTCTCAGGAGTGGGTGGAAACCAAACAAGAGCTGCCTGACATAAATTAGTGCAGCTTTAAAGAGGGATGACTTGTCTGCGGAGAAGAATCTGTGCTTTGTTAAAACTTAATTTTTGGGGCTGTGTTACAGCATTATTTCAGTAAAACAGTTATCCATCATCTGAGACAGACTGACATGTTGCTTGTTTTAACGCTCATGTGCTGCTATGTGTGAGTGAACAGTATGACGGACTCGAGACATAAAATATGATGTGTTACATCTGAGCGCAACCCTGCACCAGGACGTAAAGGCTCTGATATGCGAGTGTGGAGAAAGTGAAGAAGCTGGACGAGGCAGAGAAAGTCGACTATGTGGAAAAGTACTGAAAGTCGTCAGTGATGTTTCCAAACCTCCTCTGCTGTGGTGAACTGTATTTGTGACAGTGCAGAAACACACTCCTGCTGTGACCCTCACATGTAAAACACTGATATAGATATTCACATCCCATCTGAACCAGGTGGCACAAGAGCAGCAGTTTACCTAATGCGACGTATTTGAGGCCCTTTTCAGTTTCACCCTTCACGTAAGACTTCAGCTGGAGTTCACTTGATCTGAGCTCGATCTTTACACCTTTGTCACATGGTGCTCGGCCTGAGGTGTTTACATGAGTGCGACGGGTCGAGACGGAGACATGCGACAACGCTCACCTGCTGGAAGCAAATTATCGACAGCGGTGACCATGCAGCCAAGAGGCAGTGTGACATGCGCTGTAACGATTAGGAAACTAAGATGCTCCGTGTGTTCAGTGCTGATTAGCAAATTACTAAGCATGATGCATAATTATACCAGAGCATTAAACAAACCTGAGCAACTGAGCAGCAGCAACATGTTTCAAACAAGTTGGGACCGGAGCAACAAAAGACTGTGAAAGTTGTGGACTGATCCAAAACACCTGTCTGGATCCTTCCACAGGTAAACAGGTTCATTGGTAACAGGTGATAGGACCATGATTGGGTATGAAAGTGTCCAAGCTGATCATCGTCAGATCATCATTTTAGTTTTACTTTTAACAGCAGTACAGACTCTGTTCCCCTATTTACATTTTTAAAATCCCGGTCCAGATTAGCACCAGGAGGTTTTCAGTAAGACCTGCAAGATCTGCTGTGTCATCTATATTTTTAACTGCTCATTTGAACCCTACTGTTTTTTTTTTTTTTTTTATCTCCATCAACCTCAGCTTGTTCTTGTTAATCTTAGACTTTTATTAAAAGTTTGAATTGTATCATTTACTATCAGTTAGATTTTATGTTTTTAACAGCGACATGGTTGAAATCTGGAGATGACTGAAATCTGATGGCTTGTGAACTATTCTCCCTATTTTGATCGTCTTGCTTTGTTAGTCTCTGATTTCATTCAGTGGATGAGAGACCTGATGAGCCTTTTACATCAAGGCTTAATGACATAGACATATTTTTGAAAATCTGGGAACAATTCTAGTCTCATTTCATTTCATTGAGACCTGGTGAGTTCTTCTTATGCAAGACTGTATTGTTTATATTGTGTCTTAGAAATATGTCAGCCGTCAGATCGTTATGGTGTTTTTCGTCTTTGCTTTCTTGTTTATGTCAATCTCATATTCTATATATTCTCTGCTCATTGTATTTAAGTGAATCTAAGTGCTTCTGCACCTTGTTTTCTACTGCTGGTTGACTTTCCTTCCCTTTTGTTCTTCATGTGTTGTTTGTCTGAAACTTCTGGTGTTCATTACATTTATTACATTTTTGCCCTTGTCATGGAAAAATCAATTAAAAAGATGTATGAAAAGCAGAAATATTGAATAAAAGAGGAATGTGGATCACTGTGGGGAAAAATTACCTTCCTGATCTGAACACACGGAGCGAACCACACAGCAAAGTTTCGGTGATTTCCTTTACTACATATGTCAGTGGGTTTTCAGTGGGTTATGTTTCGAACAGAACACAGAAATTCTGATTTCACTTTTGCTCTCTGTGTTGCAGATCTGCCAGGTTGTTCCTCCACAAACTGTCATTTCTGGCTTGTTAATAATAGATAAGTTGGTAACTGTAGTGCATCCGGTTCATGACTTTAAGCTGCTATATCATCTGCTATAACGGGTCACCTTTTTACTTTATGTATCTTTATGTGCATCTTGCAAGATTTACTTGTAACATTACTTACAAACACTTCAAACACTATCTGGCAACAAACTAGACCTTGTGTTTCACATGCAAGCTACAAGCTAATGAAAGCAATGATGTCCTGCTCAATAAAAGCAGTGGGACGGCTCCGCGATTAACACAGAAGACTTTCATTACACAGAGGAGCTTGAAAAAAACTTTGAGGGGCGTGATCAACTTCACGAGCTGGACATAAATCCACGTCTCTGGAAGAAGTTGGTAAGATATGCAGCAACACAGAAGCCAAGTTGTTTTTTAGTTGTGCACCAAACAAAAACATGTTCACCCAAATACAAGGAGGATAAACGCACATACAACATGTAGTGTAGGTGGATGAAGAGTTACATCTGCACACTCACTTAGTCTCCTCTGGGTTCCTCATTCAAAAAATGACTTAATTAAGAAAATGTACCTTTTCTCCTGCAGGCGAGAGCACGAAAACCTGCATCTTCCAAACTCAATATCAGTAATTACATCACTTCAGAATAATAAAAACATGCTCAAAATCTTAACCAGCTGCCATAAACTTTCTCAGCCTCACAACAATTCACAACACACCTGTATGATCTTAAACGTGATGTGATGATCGTGAACAGAAACTCGTGCAGCGTGAGTTCGGTTTCAGTGCTAATTTCCACATTGCTGGAATTCTCCACCTACTTGTGGTTAATGTGACTCTTTTTACACACTTGGACCAAGATTTAATTAACTTTCATTTGATTCTGAACAGATTCACAATATTTACTTTTATGGGAAAATATCTAAAGTGATAGTAAATGCAGGGAATGAGCAGAACCACACCGACTATTCTGGAGTGTGATATCTTTAAAATTGTATCTACACATCCTGTAAATGATTTTTTTTTTTACAAGAACTGGGACCAAAATTAAAGGCAGTCGTGACCTAAAGATTAGAGAAACAGACTAGTGTAAGGACCAGGAGGATAAATGTGGATAAGGAGAGGGATAGAGCAACACCTGCCTCTCCTCCGGTGCCATCGAACAAGGCTTTAACCCCCAAGTCTGGCTCTCTGTAATACATCCCTGCTTAAATCCAGTTTACAAAAATGCTTTACTATTTTATCAAAGTTGTATAAAATTGAATATGACTGATTTGGCATTTGTTTGTTAGTTTCTTCATCTTCGACATCAGGTTCGAATTAGAAGTCGAGGCTGATTTACATCCTGTTCACCACTTCAAAGAGTTACAGAGGGTTCATGGTTCCCCTGATAATTTCCAACCTGTCTGATATAAATCTGAAGTGGAAATTACTGCTCTGCCCTACGAGGTTCATCGTCGTGTCGAGTCGAATGAGATGCTAACGAAATGCGAGAAAATCTAGAGAGATAAATGTTTTCATTAGAGGACTTCAAACGGCTTCCAGTCACACAGAGCTTTCTTCATCAGGCCGTAAACTTTCATTCAAACTGAGCTGCATGTTTTTGAGAAATGTCTCCCTTCACACTGCAAGAGGACATTTAAAATGGCAGCTGTGAAACGTGATCGTGTTCGATGCGTTTTTCATGGAAAAAATGAAATGAAGAGTGTCAGGAAAGCGAATGCCGAAACAGGAAAGACAACATGTGAGCCGGGGAGGGGACGGACCGGCCTTGTACTTTTGATTGTGTTTGAGATTCAGGAGCAACAATCTGCAAAATGTCTCCTCCTGTATGAGACACAGCCTGATTTCATGAGCGCTCACCTCTCAGGGGTGAATGGAGTCCATCTCTGATGATAGGCGACTGTTCTCCTGCACGAAACAACAGAAGAAGAGAGCAGAGTCAAAACACACACACACACACACACACTTAAACATGACGGCAAGTATCCAGGTTCAGTCCAATTGGCCTCAGATTATTATTATGTAAAATTTTAGCTCACTTACAACAGGCGGAGGCTGGAAGTCTGAATATTTTCATGCAGATTTCGAAAAAGAAACCCTGTAAACTTTTTATGTTAACTACAGCAAATCTTCCAAGAGTTAAATCAACTTTATCTGCCATGTGATGTTTGAGGGCATCAAACACAGTTTTCAATATATAATGTATTATGATGGGAAAGTTTTAGAAGCATCTAAGCAGTACAATTTAAAATGCATTTTATTATATAAAGCATCACGAATAATCGATCGCCAGTGAGTTTCTGACCTGCTCTGAACAACATCGTGCCTGTTAGATACTTCTACCTGCTAAAGAAAATAAGTTAGGTGATAAAGGACAGTTGCTTTCTGTCTTGTACAGCTGTTGTGGGACTTTGATAAGTTTTAAAATAAAATACATTCATTCATTCTTATTCGTTTCATTCTCAGAAAACACATTCAGGGAGAACCCTCATTTATAATGGTGGCAAGGTACAGACGAAGTACAGACATGCAACAACTACAATCAAGAACTTTAAGAATTTGGGACATATAAAGTCTATCTATCTATCTATCTATCTATCTATCTATCTATCTATGTATCAAAGAAAGCTAGGACTAGCTAGACTAAAGTAAAAATGCATGACTTAAACAAGGTAACATGAACAATATTAAAAGGTAAAGGTGCAGGAATTGACAAGAAGACAAACAAATAAAATAAGAACAATTAAAAATTACAAGCAATAAAATAATAAAATTAGCAACTTTGTATTTGTCTCAACAATATTGATGAGGTCATCTTCATGTTTTTCATATGTGGCACAGTAACAGAAAGCAGATCTTTAAAACTGTGCGTGAGTGTTTTGGCTCCTGCAGGTTGAAGCTCGTCTGTCAGCAGGTACATCGACTTCCAACGTGCCAAGATGGCAGAGACAGGAGGGCAGCTCACTTCATAAATACATACACACAAGTTCTGCAGCCATGAGACTTAGTCCGGAGTGATGTACTGCATCTGAAGGCTCGAGAGTGGAACTGATCGCCCGCCCATAAATAACATCTCAATTCTTTCTTCGTATAAATAAAGGTTAAATAAAAGATTTATTTCTAGCAGGAATAGTCAGTAGGTGATGTGAGACGGGATGGGGGGCGCCACCACACCTGCCATCCCACCTCTCCAGCAGAGAGGGGCTTGTTTAGTGGAACATGTTTGTCTAGTTTGTCTGACTCGTGCAAGTTAGAATCTATGACCCCGACTGTGACTCTGAAATGTCACAAAATCCATGTCGCTGTCCGCGGTGGTGAAGGAGCAGACACATTTGTAATTGCACCTTTTTCTCTCATCCTGAAACCACAACATATAAATACTCAACTCTATACTATATTGTAACCTATATGCTTTATAGAGTAGTTGTCACTTTATGATCAAAGTGACAAATAGCAAGTGCAGTCACAGAAGAGTGGGAGGATCATAGAGACACATGCTGCCTGTTGTATCCTATGATATTTCTATGATCATTCAGGAGCATCTGTGCTGCTAAAATACATCCACAGTCCAAACCACCTCTGGAGCACAATGTGGCTACAGATGTAGATATATACTATGGGGTTAGGGTTGGTTTTAAGTTGGTTGGGGTTTGGGCCATCCACCTTGTTAAAAATGAACAAATCACAAACCCTTCAATTTTGAATTTGTTTTCCAGTCCAGATAAACATAAGTGACCCTCAATCATTGAACCGAAATGGTGCAACTGGGCAATAAATACTTTGGGTTTGAAGTATTTCTCTCTGCAGCCAACTCAGGAATTGGATTGATATGTTCAGCTGATGCTCTGTGATCCAGTGCCAGTCATGATTCTTCTGTTTCTATTCTGAAGTTTGATAAATAGCCTTGCTAAAGCAACGCTCCTGTTAACTCCAGCTTGTTATCGGAATCATTACATACTTGGAAACAGGAACCTACTTAAATCTGCACCGATTTCGATGCTTTTTCTTAGTTAACTGTTGCTCAGAGGTGTCTTTGTCTCTTTACACCTTTCACTCGTCAGTTTGGTTGAACCATTGTACAGCGTTTTGTTCTCAGTGTGCAAAACACTACTTGTTGTGGAAATCCTTCAAACAGAAGAACATCTATTTGTAAAGAGAACTTTCTACAACCTAAAAGCACAAGAGACTGAATCAAGCTTTTGTGGCACGTGAATTCAAACCTTTGTATTGTAGTTTATATAAGTCAACAGAAGATGACTACTCACATTTTGTAATTAAATGCCGACCTGATACGAGGAATAAATAGGAAAAATAATGAGGGATAAATAGGAAAAAGGCAACACAAAATATCTACGATTCATATTAATAAGAAATTAAGAAAAAGGATTTTATCTTGCCATCAACAGCCATGATCGTCATGTTCACTAACACACAAACATATGCTACTTTGCAAAATGCTTCAGGTACATCATGTGTTGACAGACAGACACACAGACATTTAATTCCACTCATTTTTCATTTTGTTTAAATGTGATGAAAGCTCTCGCATTCACACGCAGGTTTAAATACCGGCATGTGGTCGTGGGCGTCCTGCGTGTGCTCTCCCTCCTCCTCTTCCTCCTCTTCCTCCTCCTCTTCCTCCTCCTCCTCTTCGGCTTCGCTGTTCTGTCTGTGCTCCTCCTCGTCCTCCAGCTCCGAGCTCGACTCCTCCCCTTCCTGCCACGCCTCCTCGCTCTTGCACTCCTCCGCCTTCCTCAGCTCTGCACCAACACACACACACAGAGAAAAGACCCGACATTAGAGAAAAGACCTGGAGGCGTCACAGTGTCGACCCTGAAAAAACTGACACGAGCTTCGTTGTTTTCTCTCCTGTCTCCTTTTATGTTTGAACAGGAGAGATCGGAGGTGACGATTAAGAGTTGACTTAAACTTTTAAAATAGTCTTGTGAAACAATTATAAAGGAAGCGTGTGTGTGTGTGTGTGTTCTCTCTCTCTGATTGGCTCATGTGCGTTTTGGCTGGTTTGGTTTGTTCGAGTGTGGGACTGAATGTGACAGCACAAAGAACCGCACCAGCCTGAGCAGGACTTCAGCAGACGTTTACAGGACAAAACAAAATCCACACTTGTTTGAGCTTTCTCAAAAACACGACACGCAGGAAACTCCTTGATAATCAGTGAGTTAAAATCTGTGACCAGATCTTCTCATTAACACAAGCAGGTGTGACATTAGAAACTTGCCTCAAGTGGAAGTTGCATAAGACTAAAGGTCATCAAAAAATGAGTTGCAGGTTTGGGAGCAACAAGCATTTGTGAAAAGGGAAGTTTCCATCATTAGGCACAATTCCCTTCTCCTGACTCACTCAGGAGACTAATGTGGATCAGCCTGGATCCCAACTGCACAGCAGCGTGACAGAACAGGGTTATATTAGATTCAGAGCAGAGCACCTCATTACAGCCGCAATCCAGCAGCCACTAAAGGTCACACGAGGTCAGGAGAGGTGGGACCCACCTCAACTCCCTGCAGCCAGAAACGCCTCTTTCGAGAGCAGCGTGCAGGATTTGAGGTGTCGCTATCTGGAATGAGTCCGACTGAACGGGAGCAAACTCGTCTGCAGGATTATAAATGTAAAGAGAAGTCTGGAGATGTGAAGTGTTTTAATTGTCCTACTTATTATTTCTTAAGATATGTAACCTATTACATGGAGTGGATTATCTTGAAATAAACTTTGTATATTACAATTTCATACACTGAGCATGATAAAAAATATGCATTTTTATAGATTAAAATACTCAACAGTAGCTTTGTGAAGTAGTTAAAATGAGCTCTACCTTGCAGAATTAACAGTCCAATAATAAAATGTTTAATTAAACACTCTTGGGTCTTGGGTCCTTTCTCTGAATCTGAATCTTTTATTTTTAACTTTAAGGTACAGATAAGTACTTGAACTTGTACTTGTACAGATAATACTTGAAATTGATTTTCAAATCCACACATCTGCATCTATTCTTGGTTTTGCTACAAATTCCTCCAATGAATAATGAAATCTCTGTAACAGCTCAAAAAACAGACATAACATTGTTCTATGAGCTTGATAACTAATGATTCTTCCTAGTTTTCTGACAATTTCTTATAGAGCTGATTTTAAACTGATGACATATTTCAGACGTTACTTACAGACAATGACACATCACCTGTATTTGGGGTCTCAAACACCTGAGCTGCAGAACATGGTTGAATATAATGGATTTTTATGTTTGATTTGATTTGACTTTTTACACAGCACAACCCTCCTGAACCCTCTAAAGTCTCTTTAGATTTCTGTTATTGATGTTTTATTGCAGTCTGCTCATAAAAAGGGAGACCTCTGTGGAGCTCAAACATTAACAGCTTCACTCTGTAGAACGACGTATTTCTTTGGCTGTCAATGACTTTGTAGTAATCCAATAAAATATAGAAAACATGATCTTTACACGTACAGCTGTTGGGTCTGCGATACCCCGAACAATGAGGGAACTCGGCCAACCTCATTAAAACACACGGGTTAAGCCTCCAACTCGCCTCAGCCGGGAACCATCTCTGCGCGCTCGGAAATGTTTGGCTAAATGTCCGATGTGGGCTGCGATTCGGAGTCCTGGAATCAGGAGCTTTTCTCACACTTGGTTTTGTGAAGCTGCATCTCAGGCTCCTGGTGCAGATGAACTGTGTCCAGCTCCACACGCTTTCAAAGAAACTCGCAACTTAACGCTGCTTCTTTTCATCCTGGTGTCTCTTTCTGTCCTCTGGGGTTTCGTACTTTTTTGCAATTCTTGAGTTTTCATCCCGTGACAAAAGTTTAATTTTCATAATGTGACATGAAGAGTTGTCTCACTGTCGTACAATTCATTTCATGAGACTATAGTTAAATGTATTTTTATCAGGATATTTAATGTTGGTATGGATGAATGTTTTCTGGTCAGTGCAGAAACATGTTGGATGTATGCATTCAGTACACCTTTTATATAATTGTATTAAAAGAATTTTTTTTTTTTTTTTTGAAATTTTAACTCTGTGGTTATTGTTTCCTAACTTCATCTGTCCTCAACCAAATGATGTTTTACACTAACGTGAAAAGGTGAAGCGGTTTAGAAATGAATTGTTCATATTCTGCACCACAAACAGGAGCACAAGTTCACAGGTATACACACAATACTGACGACCAAATATTCCCTCAATGCTAAGGTGAACATTTAGCAACCTGCTTTCTCAGATCAACCACGTCCCCTTGAGATAATAAACAACATGAGGAGATGTCAGAGCGATGATTTCCCCTAACTGCATGTTTGTCCAGCTGAGTTTGATCTTTTTTGTGATTTCAATTTTCAGCTTTGCTTTGGTCTGTGCAGTTTCTCATTTGCCGTTCTCGACTGTGACTGTTCGCACTGGTTGAATAATTGTCTGAGGTTTTTTCTATTGTTTGTGTGAATTTAAATGGGAACAATTGTTCTGTTTGTGATGTGATTTTTGATGACAGTTTTGTATATGACAGACAAGTCGAGTATAAAATATATGCAAAATCAAGCGACCTACAAACGTAGAATTTTTTGACTGTAGATTTCCAGTGAATAGATCCAGATTAACAAACAAGCAAACAGACAAACTTGGAAACACTAGTTCTGAAAAAACACTGATTTGCAAAAAAAACCCTACAATTATGTTGCAAGAGTGGTTTTGGCGAAAATGTTGAAACGTGCTGTTCTGAGTTTTGATTCACATGAACTAATTCTTACATAAACACTTCCATACTTTTTCTCCAATCTGCTGCTGTTTTGGTGTCAACACACCAAAAAATGTTGAGCGGAACAGAAGGAATAAATTTAATAATAAAAAAAAGTTTATTACTTTGACTGTGAAAATATGTTCTTTCTTTTTATCTTGTCTATATGGCCAGATCGTCAGACATTTGAACAAACAAACAAAACACTTCCAAGAAAGACAAATTAGCTCGCAGTGTCGAACAAGCATATTGTATTGTGTAAAGACAAACCAACGCTGTCACTAAACACAGAATCAAAATGGCAATACAAAAGAAACCGACTAGATTCTTACAGGCTGTGGCCCTTTGACCTTCATCAAACAGATTAACACCAGATGTCCATGCGTGTCTTAAACAAGCCACGGACCTCACTCAACTCATATTCACGTCACTCGCTGCCTGAAGAAAATCCCAAAGATCGTCGTGGATATGTGCGACACAGCTCACTCTCTACTTTCTCTGCTGCCATCTGGGAAACACAACTAAAGGATTGTAGTCTTCCCACAGCCGGTCAGACTGATGAAGAGATCACAAACACATCATCATTACTCATTATATGCAGTTTTCTCTATCACTGTTATTCTTCTTATTTATTGTGCTTAGTGTAGCATATTGGATGAATATGCACTGTTAAACATCAGTGATATCTTTTATGTACTCTCAGTTACTTTTATGTTTTGTTTTTGTATGTTTTAAACTGTAAATTTTATTGCATGGATTCCTGGTTGAGTCCAAAGCAGATGCTAAATAAAATACAAGCATTTGTGGTTTATTAAGTGACATATATTTTCAATTTGGCCTCAGAAATCAGAAATCGACTTTTCTCTCGCCAAAGGTTCTCTTGTGAAGGTTAGTAATGGCAGAAACTGAAGATTAACAGACTATTAATTTTATTATTATTTACACATGTCGTCCATTGTTCTTCTGTTTGCTTGAAAGGAACAGCCTTTGTTCTAAAATCTTGTCTTCTTTATATTCTGGCACAAAATTTTCTAATTAATAAATACAATTTTAATCACCTGCCAGACAGAACAAATAAAAAGTGGCCTGATTTGCAAAAAAATTGGAGTTGGTTTGAGTAGAAGCAGGTGAAACCGAGCACAACTTCATGTGCAGATGAATTAAAATGATACCAGAATTTGAAGGACGTATTTGTTTAGTTTCTTTTGAAAAAATTATATGAATGAATTGATATGAATATTGATATGCAACACCAATAAATCCACATTACAATTTTTCTATTTTTCTTTCAAAATTACCACCATGGGATACTTTTCCTTCCACAGGATTTTTTTTTCCTTAAGCTTTTTTTTCTTTCTTTTCTTTTGCTTCAGCAGGTATTTCATTATGAGTTCGACCAATGCAAATAACGATGAGGAAGCAACATCACTGAGACAAGACATCGTTCAAGTTGTGGCCATTCTATTCTTTCTCAGTCTGAAGGAGGTTTAGCAAATTATCACATTATGTTTTATTTATGTTTAACACAGCTTCCCAACTTTTCTGGAATCGGTGTTGTATAATGACGGAATAATGATGGAAATGATGTGCTATGGCCTTGATCTGTGAGACAGTGCTCTCTACGAAGAAAGCTGCTCAGGAGTTCAGAGACTTTGAGAATTTACAGCTGTTGTAGAAGTGTTTTTTTTTACACAGACAACATTCTTAAAGTTGATCACAAAGCCAGTGGATTTCTGCCACAATATCATTCACTTCAATGAAAAATCACCTTCGGCTGTTTCCTCAGTGACCTCTCCTCCAAATCCATTAAAATGCTTTTAACAGACGAGTTTAGGAACGTTTTCTAACAGATTTCAGATTTCACCAGTATGTAACTGCCAAGATTTGAACATTCTTCAGCTCTTTGCAGCTGGGAGGCCTCCCAAGTTCCCCAAAAACAACTTCCCTCAGTCCGACACTTAGCTCTAAAGCTCCAGCTCTGTGTTACTGTTTGTCTTCCCAACAGAGTGACTGAATTTCAGTCATCTTTAGGTCAAGAGATATTTAGATGTCCAGGTTAAAAGTGGATACATTTGTTTGAAAAGCTTTAATATCCATGGATGATATCCAGGATGTTGTGACTTTATCAGTCTCATAGTGTTTATCATGTGTCACGTCTCAATGTCACACATAACATACCAATACAATAATAGAAATATATATTGGTTCAAGGCTAACAAAAACTTGAAATTGATACTGAACTTACATTGTGCTAAAATAAAATAAAAATCTATATCAAAGCTTTCATCTTTCTGTTTTAGTGTTACTGAGTCCTGCGAATGGCCGATGATGTTCCCTTCATGACGTCACTTTCTGAAACTCATAACTTCATCAAATCATCAATGCTAATGTTTTATAACCTTCTTTTTTCTGTACCTTTGAGTGAATCCTGCAGCAACACAGAGCTTGAATTATGTCTTAGTGTAGTTTCAACTTTGCAGAGCATGTATGTTAAATGGTGAATGAATTTTTATTTACATAAACGAAAAAGGCGCTTTACAATTTGCTTTACTTGTTGACTCACGCACACACACACACACACACACACACACACACACACACACACACACCAACGGCAATGGAGCTACCATAAAAGGCTTTGGCTTTATCACTGGGAGCGACCTGGGCTTCAGTGTCAGTGTCGTGCACATACCTGACCGGGATCATGTTTGCTGAACTCTCATTAACCACATTAACATAATCAGAGTACACTGTTTGCAGGAGCTCCACTTTGTGTGAATGATTTGTGTGTGTGCGTGTGTGTGTGCGTCACCTGTGGCCGTGATGTGTGTGTCTTCTGTGATCTGCTCCAGTCTGCCCAGCAAAGCTTCAATGTTGGCTTTAATCTGAGTCAACTCTGACTTGATCGCCTGAAGCTCTGTGCCTTTCACGGCTGGTAGAGAGAGAGAGAGAGAGAGAGAGAGAGAGAGGTTAGCATCCAGAGGAATATGTCTGCAGATATTGATCCATTTACATTTTACAAGTTCACAGTCTTAAAAACATTTTGACGTTTCAAGAACTTTCTCAAGACGATGGTAGATCATCATGCTGGACATTTCTTTTCGACCAAGCCTGGATCCTGAGGAGAGCAACAAGGTTTAGAAACACGTGATTCACCGGGGTCATAACAGGTCTGATGTGAGCCATAAAATCATTTGCCACCATCAGCAGGCCTGAACCTTTAACAGCAGACTGGAGGGATTCATCCAAAGTGAAACTGATGTTGTTTGTGTTGAAGTGGAAAATTCATCAATCACCAAAAGACATCATGAACCTTCCTTTGAGATCCACAAATATTTGTACCAGATTTCATGGCAACACATGGTGAGATTTCTTGCTCTGTGTCAAACTGATGGATGAACTGTGTCTGCAAAGACAGTGTCAGACATTTCATTATTCATGAGAAAATCATCCTGAAAGACGTAATGAGATTTGATTGATTTCAATAGAGATAATATTTATAACAATATTTTGAAAACAAGCAAACCAAAAACAGCTTTTAAATGGAAATATTTTATATTTTTGCATTTAATTTACTCATTTAATAATTATTTGCTACTTGCTTGATTTATCTCAAAAAATGTGTTGATTCTGTTCTGTACAATGAGTTCATAGTATCTATTGTTAGTCCTGCAATAAAATGATATTCCAAATTCAAACAACTGAGAGCAGAGGAGGAGGAAGGAGGAGGAAGGTGGAGGAAGGTGGAGGAAGGTGATGAGTAGATTAGTGGCTGCAAGGAACAACTGGAGCAACACATCTGGAGAGTGTTTTTGTTTCACTGCAATGAACTTAGAATTACTACCATATTTTGCTAACCGTGTGTGTGTGTGTGTGTGTGTGTGTGTGTGTGTGTTGCTCAATATACATTTACCGCTCCTCCACTTCTGACGGTCTTATTTCCTTTCCTTACTTTTCATCCTCTTTCCTGTTTTTCCTTCACATTCCTTCTCTTTCTTCTGCACTCATTTGTCTCAATATTCCTTCTATCTCTTGTCCACTTGTTCTCTCTCTCCTTTGATTCCATTGATTTGTGTCTCGTCCATACGGCCATGGATTCCCTCTCTTTTTTCTTTCTCTCCACCTGCCCACCTCGTGTCCTCGCTCTTAGTTCACTTTTCCTATCCTTCTTTCTTTCTTTCTTTTCATCTGTCCTCTGTCTTTCTTAGCATCGCTCCACTTGTCATCACATGCCTTAACTTTCTTCCTGATTTATTTTTTCTTTCCACATTGCTGTTCTCTCACTTTTGTCTCATCTCCATGTCCCTATTAGTTGTGTCAGTAGAAATACTATAAATATCTAAAGCAGTGCACGCAGTACGAATTTTTTTATCTTTGATATTGAAAATGTGACACGAGGCCTCAGTCAGACTAAAACTCCTCTCACTCTGGTTTCAAATTCTGGTGATTTTTCAATGCATAACTCCAAAACTTTGAGTTGAGTTGAAGTTCAAACAAAAGGAGGCACTACAGACAGATTGCTCTGATTGACACTTTGTCAATTCATTTGCTTGTCAGTTTAGCCATGAGCTGGACCCTCATGACTCTGATGGCATCTTTTTAATTCAAATGTCAAAAGATTTACATTTCGGCACATAAACTTCTTAAAGACAAAATTCATCTGACTGTCATATATGGTCTCCAGCAGCTACAGAATCTAAACACAACAAGAGCTGATCAACCTTCACATGTGCTATTTTGCAAGCTGTCTTTAGAAATACTGTTATGTAACTTGAAATAGATGTGGAACTTTGCAGTTGTCATTTTACCATGTTAGCATATAAGTAACTCGAATGATGAGTGACACTGTTAGATCAGGACAAAGGACTGAGTTTCACGTAAATAGAGAAACACATCATCATCATCATCTTTTTAATTTCTTTCCAGTACATAATTGTTTTTTTTATATAAAAATAAATCAATGATTGACAAATTTAAATGTAAGAAGTGTTGCTTAGAAAGATCTGATTTGAGTGGACAACAGATATCAGTCACTTGTTTAGCCAGAATTTTAAAGATTATAGAGACAGATACGTCGGGTCTAAAGCCGAGTCTGCTTCCTCCTTACGTTTGAATTTGATTCTCCCTCAAATGAGAAACAGTTGTGAAGAGACACAAAAGGGATGATGTTCGACAGCTTAAACCGTAAACTCCATTTGAAGTGTGGCTGCCTGGACGTCCCTGACAGGATCAGGAGTTTTGTTGTGCCGACCGTCAAACGGAAATAAATCAGTCTGGAAATCCCTTTAAGCTGTTTTGGTAGAAGTTTCTCACATTCTGAATAATAACATAAATGTGATAATCCAGTGTTACTGCTATCGAGCCTCAGAACAACCTGCAAATTAAATTACAACATAAAGTTGAGACGTTAATAATTCATCCTACTGTAAATCTTGACTTTGCTTTTTTTTTTCAACCAGATGATCTTGTAGTATAGTCGTAAATAATCCAGCAAATGAGGAATGAAATGTTGTGAATGTGACTCAAAATGGCTTTTTACATGATTAGGGGTCTGAATGGCCTCGCTTTTTTATATCAGATTTATCTCATTCCTCCCAAGCTACATGGTTTTAAACCCAATCTCTCATCCCTTTGTTTTAGATGAGGTCTAGTTCAGGGCACTTTCTTTCATCCCATTTGGCATAGTGAACTACAAGGCTTTGGCAGGGGATCTGTCATCCTTTGTCCACAATTCATGGACTTACTTTCCCAGTGGATCCTAAGATATGCCTTATGGGCACCATTTCAAATTCTTATTTTATGCATAGTCCATCAAGATAACAGAAATCCTACTGTCCACTGCCAAAAAGTGCGTTGCGATGAAATGGAAGTCAGATCTCCCATTGCCAGTTGGATTGTAGCTCTCAGAAGAGAACAGTTGAATTCCTCTGGAAAAGATAAGTTACTCACTGAGGAATAAGATAAACCTTTTTCTATAAAATATGGCAGCGTTTCATCAACTATATGGAGAATCTCCCGTCTCACGTGACTGAATGATCGTCTGCTTCATAGGCATTTTTGGGGGGACACGTCCCACTCTATATTTAGATCATGTGTATTTATCTCCTTCACTAAAAACTTGAAAGTAGCAAAGGATTCTTATTATGATGAACCGCTAGAATGTGACGCATAGATGCAACATTACCTTCAGTAAAGTTTGAGGTGGCACTAAACAACCTCAAAAGCAGTGGTTGCAATCTGCCATTAAGGTGCATTGGAAACATTATGTGCAGTTATTTACAGCCCCAGTTCCAGACTGCGTCCCGACTCAGACCCAGGGGTCGTACTTTGTCCAAGTGGTCATTATAATTGTTTTAGTTTGATGGTCCACAACATCTCAATTGCAGCACTTAGTTCCTCCATGTTGTGCAGTCTGGCTTCACATTGCATGAGGTCTTCAGGGCATGCAAGTTAAACTGGGGTTCAGATTAGGCAACCTCCAGTATTAAAGGGAGAAGCCAAACGATTTGAGCCTTGAAAAAAGGCTGACGAAAAAATTAGCACACATTGAACCCTTTTTTTCTTTTACTTATTCCATTGTGCTCCTGAATCACAGGATGTTTTCTAAAGTACAAGGTCTATTAGGCTAAATACAGATTATTCTTGCTAAATGGGGGATGTGAACCAAGTTAATTCTCTCCTGCTCGATGCAGAGTCTGACACAGTCTGCAGTCTGTTTGTGATCATCATCAACACAGAGAAAAATATGATCTCTTCATCTGGTTCCACAGCAGAGAAGCAGCTGAAGGCCAGCAGATGAAGATCAGCTTGAATAAAGAAAAGTCTCGCAAGTTTCACTCACAACAGACATAAGAACACACAACTACCTCATACTTTCTTTAAAGATTTCAGCGAAGTTACAAACTTTGAAACGTTGGTTCTGCAGTTGCTTCACTTCCAGATGAGTCAACGAGTGAAAACATGGACAGACAGGTCTTCTTCTTCTTTGGGTTTCATGGCAGTTGGCATCCTTTACTGACTTTAATTGTCCACTATTATCCTATGTTATTACAGTATGTATATATGTCCTTCTCTATCCAAAACTTTTTTCATACTTCACTGGCCTCTAAGACTCTCTTAGTTGGATGACTTTGATTGTGTTCCCTCAGATTTATCCAGTTATTGGCCATCAGTTTTTCTCTTTTCATGTTAGTCTGGGATCAAAATTAAAAAAAGAAAGATGATGTAACTTGATCAAAAAAAAAAAAAAAAAATTCCCCATAACTGATCATACAATATGATGGGCCTGTCTGACCTCGACATAGAGCCGAGTCCTGCCTCCTAAATCCGCTCTGATATGCAGCCACCACACCCCTGTTTTCCAGAAAGTGCATGAGCCTCTCATTAACCATCCACCCCTTCAGTTTTCAGATGTCAGAGCAATCGTTCTGTAGTTTACAGGCTTGCAAGGATCTTTCCCGGACACTCTGAGCGGACTTATGTTTGCTTCCTTCCATCTTCCTTTCAGCCCAGCTCCAAACTTTATTGAATAATGTCAGCAACTTATTTAAACCTCCTTTACTTAAATGCTTAATAATTCTATTATGTATTCAATATTTTCATGGTGAACGTATTCAATCTTTCTCTTTCTTGCCTTGGTGAATGCTTCAACTTTCCAATAGTAAATGTAAAAAAAATCTCCTCCATATTTCCAGCTTTGGTTTATTTCCTACCTTGCTTTCCTTCCTCAGTCCTCAGAGTTGTGTCCAGCAACAAAGGTATTTACCATTAGCTCAGCCTTTTCTTTATAGGTTATCGCCTCTTCATTTCCTCAGCCCAGAACAGGATGGCTCCATTCCCCCCTATCGCTTCTCATTTTCTTCATCATTCCCCAGACTTCTCCTATCTCTGCTGGTCCCAATTGACCCACAGAACCTCCTCCACTTTTCATCCCACCCTTTTCTCCTTTTCCCAATAGCTTTTTGTTGCTATATTTACTTTACTGTGTATCGGATAATAGTGGTCGCTTGTGATGCAAAGTCACACAATGGCACTGATGTATTGGTCACCAGTGTCAGATCGAGAACAGATTCTTTGAATTCACATCTATTCTCATTTTTCTGCCATCATTAATGCAAACAAGGTGTTTCCCATCCATCAAGTCTTCCACTACCTGACTGCTCAGATCGTTACAGACTGTTGTAATCAGATTTGTCACTCCTCCATACCACACAATACTTCATATGCTGATTTCTACTATTTCCTCAAGTAAGATGAGATAATTCTTTATTGATCCCCCAGAGGGGAAATTCGGGAGGAAGTATGTTGAGTTCCAACTTTCTGCACGAATTATAGATATTTATAACAAAGGTGACACCCAAGATATACTGTTTGAACTCCTGACCTTTAGCAACCAGTGTTTTTGATTCCACTGTATGATTAAAATTGTTTATGCTATTAACCAATGCACTGACTTTCTTGACTTGTCTGAAAACAATGCTTCCTCCCATCTTACACCTCTCATCAGATCATACAGAACTGTTTTTGTAATCTGGATTCTTCAACTTCTTTTTTAACATTTCCTTTTCAAAATCTTGCACAATACTTGCCACCATATGCTCCTTTCCACAACCCTGCTTGTCAGTCAGTTTCTCCTCCTCAGCCTTCGTAGCTGCCTCAGTTTAGGAGACTTTCTCTTTCACTCTTATCTGCTGTACTGCAGCCTGTCGCTTTGTCGCTTCACATCCCCAGCTCGCTGCACTGAGTTCATTTCCCCCGTTTCAGCATTTCGGTTTTCTATTCGATCCATATTCATGATCACTGCCACGTCTTGCGCACCTTCTCTTGCCCTTGCAAGTCTTAGCTTTGTGTCCATACCCCAGGAAATTGAAACATCTCATCAGCTTCGGGACAAATTCCTTCACATGACATTTTATAAAACTAAAATATTTTGGGATTTCTTTAGCATCAAACTTAGCCAACACTGTTTCTCTTTTTTTTCTTCTCTTGTCATTGTTTTTTGCATTTTTAATGGTACTTTCAGGTTTAAACTCACACTCACATAGGGGAACCTTTCTTTTCACCCCCTTATGATGATTGAGTCTCTGATCACCAGCTTTCACAGTTTATGTGACTTTAACTCTTCCTACACACAGTCGCTTTCTTTCCTTTTCAATTCCCTGACACCGAACCCCTGTCAGCTCCTGAGGTGCTCTGACCTTTGACCTCTGAACACTTCCTGCAGAGGGGGCAACAAGAGAGAAGATGATATCCACTGCAGGGTAATTGGAGCTAAGTTCTTCTCTTTAAATTGACAAATTATCTACTCGTGTTCTTTTGACACAGACATCAGAGATCAGTCCCACCAAGACTTCTGAAATTCAAACTAGTCAAACACATGTCAAAGCTTAAGTCTAAACGTTCACACCCTCGTCTTCAGGCCATTTTGTGGTGCAGCCTGGTTGAGATTTGAGATTTTTACTAGTTAAAAGACTGATAATGGTTGATTCAATAACAGTTAAAAAACCAGGATTGTGCTATTTTAGTTTTCCAATGCAAGTTTCATATTGTTGTTGCCTGTGGTTTAAAGACTGTCTCTGTAACTTGTGGTTATACACTGAGCACTGAGGGGAAAAATACAAACTGTCATCTCTTTGTTTGAGCTTCCAAAAAAGAGAAAACTCTAGTGTGTATTCTGTTTTGATATTGTCATTTGAAATGCAACTTTGATGAGTACACAGAAAGACACTCAAATCAGTGACATGAAAACTTCTTTGTGAGCTCTACAAAGACTGAATTCAGTGAAACTCAGCGGAAAAAAAAAACTGCAGTTGGGACAGAGAGGTTCAGGTTGAAGTCAAATGTGAGAGGAGCTGACAGGACATCAGCATCTCTCTCCAGATCCACAATCTAAACACGATGTGAAATGAATGTTTAATGGGAAAAATGCAAAAATAAAATGACATCAGTCGCCCCGATGCTTGAACCTTCCACTGACATGCAAAACACAGACTTGAAAGATAGATGAAGAGGAGGTTTGGGTCACGAGGGCGAAGTTAGTCAGAGTCAGGAAGACGGAGGAAATCATAAAGAAGAGAGAAGAAGAAGAGGGACGTTTAGACAGAGACAGTTTAATGACGTGTGGTCGTCTACTTCAGGATATTAGACGTCTACCGACATTGTACTGATAGACATAAACACATTTAATGTTTATATTCACAATATTAAAATTTCACTGTTTCCCAAAAGTAAAACTGGAATAATGCTTTTACTACTGTTATGACACTTTCATGCTCCAATTGTGCAACTCATCACCAAAATGTAAAAAGTTTCATCATTAGCTATTTTTCAGTATCTATGCTTGACTATAACACATATACAATATACATTTACTGTGTATTGATTACAGGTGATTAAAGGTTGTTTATTTTTGATGTGTTTAACTTTGCTAACTTTACCTCAAATGAACCATTTATTTACTTGGATTTCTCCAGTATTATATAGAAAATGTTTTTTGCAAGTGATTTAATTCTGTTGTGGACAAGAAATAATTTGATTAAGTTTTTTGTATAGTTTGAAAAAGTATATGTAGTACAAAAAAACTTAATTCATCCATTAATTAATTTTAACGTCTGTGGTCTTTTACAAAATGAGAGAGGACAATACATAATTTATGGCTACCATCGTTGTTATAATTATGAAGTCACAAGTTCTAAAAAAATATTTTTGATGCTAAATTCTGATTGTAGATTTTTAAATTTTTTTTGGAAAAGGATTTATATGAGATCGATAGATAGATTGGAACTCACATCTCTGTTTGTTGCCGTTGCTGGTGGGGAGGACAGAGGCGTTACGTGTCAGCAGTTTGACCGGCAGAGATTTGACCCGTCGTACCAGAGGCACCGCCACCCGCGGGCGTTTGACTGGCACCACCCGAGGGACCGGAGACACCCTGCCGCGGTACTCAAACAACCTGAAGAGAGAGGGGAGGGAGGTCGGGAGGGGGAAAAGGGAAGGACGAAAAAGAGGAGAAGAGTGGGAACAGAGAGGAAAGGAAGAACAGAGGAAAAGAAGGGGAAAAGTTTGGATAGGAGAAGAGTGATCAGACGAGGAGGAGAGGAAAGGGGAAAAGGGACGGGGAGAAAGCAGGAGTTGAGAATCAGGAGAAACAGGGTTGAAAAGGAGCTGAGAGGAAATTAAATTGAAAATCCACCTTTATTCAGTCAATTCAGAGATCTAACTTTGAATCAGTTGCATCATCAAAGACATTTTGGAGGAAACTTCATGATTACGATTTCTACCGGCATAAACAGGAAATGTTGTTGTCTTATCTCCAAAGTCAAAAAATGTTCATACTGAATGGATTTGTAAGTCTTTCACTGCAACCTGCTTGAAGGTTTGCTTGTATTCGACTGAATTCTGTCCAGAGGCCACTTTTTTGAGTGATTGAAGCTTTACATTTATGTATGTGTGAAAGGTCGTCGGCTGGATGATTGACCTGGACTCTGGGTCGCATCTAGTTTGGTCTGGTTAGGTTTATTCAACCAAAGCACTTTGGTGCATGTTTGGAAATGATTGTGGTTTTGGTTAAACACATTGCATTGTTTCAAACCAGTGTTGACTTCTTTCTCTGTTAAATTAGACCACCATCTTTCCATAACAATAACCAAATGCTCTCAGAGCCTGAACATCACCCGAGAATAGTTCAATAATGTTTCAGCGGCTACAGATGGATCTTGTATTGCGAGTTGAGATTTTGGTGGAAAACAAACAAATCATGCTGTCAGAGAATATTTTAATGGTACATTCAATATTAACAGTCCTGCCTCATTTCAATAGTTTTCCTGCATGCACAATTATTTGCTCATCAGTATTTGCTCATAGCAACTAAAGCCCCTGAAAACTGGTTACGTTTAGGTACCCACGGCTCTTGGTGAAAGTTAGGGAAGGATCATGGCCTCGATGTAATGCAGGAGAACAACACTGACTTGAAGCACCAGACAGGCTAATGCTTTGTACATCCAGCCATCCATCTTAACCCTCCCTGCTACGTCCAGGCAGGAAATAAACCCAGCTGTTAGCTCATTCATTGAAATATTGCCACGCGACATAATCCAGGGAGCAATTACGTCTCCCAACAAAAGATATTTGATGAAATAACTCAGGTGGATATAAACACCTATTCTAGGAAACAGGGTTGAAGAGAGTACATGCAAAGTAACACCAACAGAACATTTGACAGAAGCTTCTTGACATGGCGTCACCTTGTGGACAAAATCCAGCAAGTTATAGCTCAAGTTATAGTTATACCTCTGCAAAATTTGTAATTTTGCATTTCAGCACTGTTCAGCACTCATTTTTGAAGCTGTATTGGTGCAACAAAATAAATGAGCACAGACAGTCAAACTTCTGAGGCAAACTACACGAAAATCAGTTTCCTCCAGCTTTCTGGCAGGAATTGGATCATGAGACGGAAGCATTATTTTGACATTTGTTATGTTTCAAGAACACAGTATGTTTCCTATAATAATATTACTATATCTTTAGATGTGAAATGTGGAGGACCTCAGGGCTCTGTCCTTAGCCCTCTTTACATTTTTCACCTCGTGGTCAAATTATATGTAGTTACAGAATAAATTTGATACACCAATGATGATCGGCTGTATGCTCAAATAATGAATTTAGAGGCCTGTTTATAGGCTGTGAAATCTGGATCTTAATTCCTTTGATCTAAATTTCCAGCTCCTAAATGCTGATAAAACTGAGATTTGGTCATTGATTCCAGTTTGATAACAGTAACCCACGACAACTGGGTCAAAAATCTTGATGTCACATTTGATCCTACCGTCTCATTTGATCGACACATTAAAGAAACCATCAAGATCGCTCTTTTCCACTTAAACAATAGAGCTAAATTTAGGTCTGTTCTGTTTATGACTGATTCTTAGACCTCAGCTCACTCCTTAGTTTCATCTAAGCTTGATTACAGTGATGTTTTGCTTTCTGGTCTACTAAGAAAAGTCTTTGCATAGTTCAGAATGGTGCAGCGAGATTCTTAACTAGGACTAGAAAATGTGATCACTTTACACCAATTTTAGTTTCACATCACTAGCTTTCGTGTCAGATCAGACTTTAAGGTGCTTCTGAGATTTGTAAATAGTCTCGCTCCTTCATCCTTACGGGAGTCAGTCACAGCCTTATTGTAAAAGTTTAAGTAAACTTCTGATAATCTCTGCATTTTTCCAACTTCTTTTTTTTGTTGTTTCTGTTTCCCACAAGCTGCCAAGCTCTCTCTCTCTCTCTACGTTTCTCCTCCATCTCTTCTTTTTCACTCAGGCTCTTATCAGACTCCCCCCCATTAAAAAATTTTTTCATGGCAAGTTTCCTCGTCCTAATCAAGCGTCTAAGGACAGAGGGTATCATATGCTGTGCAGACTGTAAAGCCCACACTCCATTCATTCCTAATAGAAAACACGTCATGAGTTGGGAATTCTCCTCACATCACAAAAGTGGACAAATGTTGGAGGCCTGTGTGAAATATGGTGCATTAAGTCAACCTCTCTGACAACACTGACCTCTCTTTGCCAAGCTCCATGACATATAGTCCACTGCAGCCTGTGTTTGAACCTTTTGGGACGTGCAGCAACATTTTTCAGTCTGTTTTTGATAAGTCGCCCAAATAAGGTCCAAACCTTTTCAGATCATTAATTGGATTCAGCTCAAGTTGTTAAATATAGTCATTAAACTACAAAGTTGTAGGTCTGAAAATCAGCACAGATGGTGTGTATGGATACGCTTAAGTAAAACTTGTAAGTAAAGTATGAGTAATAATGAATAATGGTAAACGGTATTGTGTAATTTAACTGTTTATTTCCACAATTTGGACAAAACTGTTCTGCTGTGTAAAGCAAATAACCAGAGCAGACGAGGTGTTTATTCCCCAAATTTACTGAACAGATCATACTTTGGGGGATTAATTAACTTTGATTCCTGCTCCTGCTCAAATGAAATTAGGTGAGACTGGTTTTATGCACAGAATAAAGAATAAAGGATTGAACATAAAAGAAAAACATGCAGAATGGTTTCCAGAGGTTAAAGGAAAAGAGGCGAAGGAAAGAATGAAAATGAAAAATGAAACTTGACCTCTCACTTTCAAGGAAATAGCAGCACAGCAGATGAATCGTATCTGTAGTGTTAATGATATGCAGGAGTCCACATAATTTTAATCCGGTGCTCAGGTGAGAACCAGGAGATGGCGTTTAGTCCTCACCACACACATAACACGACCTTAATAAATGTAATCTTGATCTGTTCTTGTTTTGAAAGAGACAATTTAACCACCTTCATGTTGGAGCAACAATCTGAATCGCTTCTATTTACGACTGGACCAAGTCATACACAGAGGAAGCTGCCAGTTTTCCTGCCTGCTTTAAGCGCAGAGTCTCTGTGAAGTCGCGAGATGGCCGCATATTTCTGAAAGACTGGTGCTACGTCGTTGCATTGTCAAAACAAATTCATGTCATTTATGTCTTATATCATTTCCTGAGGCCAAGAGTCAAAAACTAAAAAATGAACACATGATCACACTCCATACAGACCATATGACACTGTGAAAGTTCCATTTCAAAAATGAGATTCTTTTCTCTTCACACAACTTTTAGCAGTAGCTTGACAAGAGAGCTGTCCAACAAAGAGCAGCCCCAAAATTTCACTGCAACTCTCCTCTTTGCGCAGTTTGAGCAATGCTCGGCATCATCCACGTTCCCACTTCACTCAATTGATATGCACCTCCCACATTAGCTCCAAGCCACTTCAATAAAGCACAATCCACACTTGCTGCCTGGTACGTAGTGTATGCAAAAGTGTGAATTGAAACAACTGATGCTGATGCAGTTCTGATGGTTACAATTCTGCTCTGTTTGATTCTTGTGTTTTCAACTTCGAAATAAGCCCGGTCATAACTTGCTTACATCCTGTCCAGATCATTGAGCCATGGTTTTGGTCAGGAAAACGTTTTGATCTGACTAAGATATTTAACAATAGTTCAAGAAGTCACCAAGGTCTCTGTGATACAAAACTGGTTTAGTGTCTACACTCCACACACATTTGCATTTTTGCATAAAGCTCTTAATACTTAATGCTGCTGTGCACAAACTATTTGTGGCAGAATGCCACTGGACGCTTGATGTGAAAGCCACGACATTTGGTCGTCAAAGTTGCGAAACCTGGCGGAAAATCGGGGCAGTGTGGTTTGGTGTGTGCAGCAGGGCAGGAGAGCAAAGCCACATCATCCACTGAAAACAAAGGACTTTAGGTGAATAAAGTTGTACTCGAGTGAAAGCACAGCCCTTAGATGTCCAAGCAGTGACAGAGAGAGATCGCAGTGGTTAAATGAAGCATCCCACGACTGGAAAGCCCCTCGTTCGATCCAAAGGACAAGTCGTGTGTTTAACACCTCCAGAGTTCAGGTCTCTGACTCTTCCCTCTTTGTATCTGTCAAAGAAATAACCTTGATTATCCTTCTTCCCTGTATGAGGATGTTTTATATCAAGACATACAAAGCTTGATGCATTTTGACAGGAATACAGAGAAGCTTCTCCTACAAGCAAAGCCGTCTTCTGTGGAACAGACAGCCTCTGCACCACAGACGTCTCAGAACCTCCGCGTATAATACACCGAGTAATGTTTTATTCTTTTTTCTCAGGATAAATGCAAAGATCTCTTCTTTAAATAGGAGACAGACACTAGTTTTACATCTGGATGCATCATCACTGATTCACATCAGCTGGCCATCTCTATTTTCTGTCCTCTTCCATAAGTATGCTTTTCAAAAAAGAAGAAAAAAATAATTCTCCCATTGGTGCACATGTATTTTTTCTGCTCCAACAAAGTAAAGGTTCAGTTTCAAAGCCCGGAACTGTCATGGAAATCAGTTGAGGTGTACACGATGGGTTCCAAAGATTTGCTTCAAGAGTGCCAAGACTGCAGATGCAGCTTTTTCTTTGATGACGGCTTTCACCTGGTCTCTGTCAGAATGGTAATAGTTACCAAACTGTGACATGACTGAAGAGGTCAGTGTAAATGGACTGAACTTAACCAGATGTTCCTCAGATTTGCTTCGTCCAGAGTTGAGGGATGGGGAAAAATTCCATCTTAAGGCCGATAAGTCCTTGGTTGAAAGATTTCGTCTGCGATCTTGCAAATCTTATTATTGTGATGGAAGACATTGTTAACCCTCCTGCTGTGTTATCATCACATATGATCCTCCACAGGCAACATAATGGAGACTAATCACATTTATGAATGTTGCCTTTTATTTGTTAGGACATCTACCATATGTCCAGTACAGATGTTCACATGTCTTCTTGGGTCCAAGTAACTGAGACCTGATCCAGGACATGTCAATACCAACATGTCAAAGCTGACCTTTAATCAGCTCTGATCACTGACTGTATCATCATCACAGACGATTTATCTGTTGAGGCAGATGTAAGGGTTTGATTCTTTGACATAAAACACACGTCTCATCTGCTCCACTGACAGTGAACCAAAGACTTCATCATGTGTTGGATTTCCCTGGTGTGTTTGGTCAATGAGCATCACCTGTTTTCTTGCTTTCTTTGCCAAAAGTCTTTCTTATCATCTCGTAATTTATGTGTGTGAACTGTCCTGGTCCTGACTGTGCCTCTCAAAAAGTCAACACAACCTAACATGAATAAAGTTTGGTAACCTGAATTCATCCGGGCAATTAAACAACCCTGATTCCATAAAAGTTGTGACACTTTTAGAAACATTAAATAAAACAATGAAATCATTTGCTAATCCTTTTTTGACAAATAGAACAAAGACAATATATTTAATGTTTGACCTCATCAGCTTCATTGATTGTTGTAAATATCTGCTTATTCTGAATTTGATGGCAGCAACATGTTTCTAACAAAGTTGGGACAGGAGCAGCAAAAGACTGTGAAAGGTGTGGACTGATCCAGAAACACCTGTTTGGATCCTTCCACAGGTAAACAGGTTCATTGGTAACAGGTGATAGCATCATGATTGGGTATGAAAGGTTCATCCTGGAAAGACTCAGTCGTTAACAAGCGAGGATGGAGAGAGGTTCAACACTTTGTCAAACACGATTGTATGAGGGAGATTAATACATGGACTATTACTACGTGGCATCTCAACTTTTTTAGAATCAGGGTTGCATTTGGTCAAAACACTTGTTAGTTTGTTTCCATGTTCACATCCTGCGTAACACAATAAAGTACGTAAACATCCTATTTACTGGGTTGTTACGGCTCAATAGAGGTGTGTTTTACTCACTGGGCCTCAGAACAACATTGTACCTCGGGCACCTGAGAGGTTAACATGATTAACCTTGTGTTGATAGCTGCAAACATCCGAGCCAAGAGTCCATGTGTTCAAAACATGACTGCAGCCCCGCAGACTGAGACAGGGAGAAGAAAGCTGGAAGGACCCCAAGTGCTGTCCTTCCTCTTACCTGTCATAGAAGTCTTCTCTGTAGTAATCGTAGTCAAACTCATAGCCACTGAGGAAAAAGAAATATGGAAAAAATAATTTAAAGGTTCAGAGAGGCAAGTAGGTAGAAACAGTATTTTCTAATCAGTATCTTGAAATCTGTTGTGTCCTTCACAGGGAGTCAGTGAAGGGGTGTGAAGATGGTGTGATGTGGAATCTACAGTTGGTTTTGGTGGTTAACAGCCTGGTGGCAGCATTTTGCACGAGGACAGACCGCGATACAGCTTTTTTCATAACACAAGAAATGAAACCACATTTATAGCAATATGTGGAGAACAAAAGCTTTTTGGGGATTTCATGCATTTGTTGGTTGTGTATGCAGATGAAAAACTATAAATGCATAACGGAAGACAATAATTGCAAACTATGTGGGAGAGACAAAGGAACCAGAACATATTTCATCTGACCCCAAGAGACAGGAAGAGAGAAAAAAAAATGACAAAGACAAAAGAGGACACGACAACAGAAACTCGACGATGATGTGAAGCACTTTTAATATTTACTGACATTTTTAACATGTGTGACCTTTCAGCACAGCACAAACAGCCTTCTAATAGTTTTGTCTTATTCGTGTATATTTGGTCCACAACATCCACAGTATGAGAAATAACACCATAAAATATAGTAAACAAGAGCAGGATGCTTGTTTCTTCCTTTTTATATTAGAAAGGTTTTGAGCTCTAAATCTTTGTCAGGCCCAACATTGATATTCTTTTAACCTCCAAAACATCAGATTTCTCACCATAATATTAACTTTGTCAGGAATGAAAAGCTTCTGAAATAGTATTCAAACAATCACAGGACACAAACAGTCTTTACCGAAACTCAGACTTTTTAAGGTTTAGCAGCTGTTTAAGGTCGTGCGACTCACAACAGTTTTTCAATACAGGAGACACTTTGAAATTCAGTGCTATCAAAGAGAGACCTAATTCATAAAAACACATGATTCAATTGTCTCAGGTGAAAAAAAAGCACCTTACAGACACTGTCATGTATTGTGGGAAAGAAGAATCAGTCTGTCTTCCTACAATAAAAACTTCAATCATGTAAAAGTTAGCAGCCTTTAACCGTTGAGGGCTGAGATGTTAAAAATAGAAGCCTGTAACTTCTGTTGGTAATAAAACACCTCCAGGTCTTGGCCTCCACCCTCTTCAGGGTGTAGTTATCTGGTCTAGATGGTTTAAAAGACTTGGCCCTCTTCAATTAAAGTGGTTTAGATCTCAGTCCCTTGTGAGCACCTGTGTTTGTGTTTCGTGGCCTCGTGTTTGTGAGTGTAATACTGCCTCCTAATATAGATCCTGGCCTTTAGTTTAGAAGAGTCCTGAAACACTTCAAGATCTGCTTTTAAACGTGACCGACACGCCGATCAATCAAACAATCGATCCACTAAAAGGCAGCGTATACCTGTAGAGAGAGGCCGCTGATCGCTTCAGGCCTTTGGGTCTGTTCGGTCTCGGCTCTCCTGCCATGTTGATGTCTGAAAAAAGAGCAAAGGATTTTTACTTTCTTTAAAGTTATTATGACGGAAATTGAAACCCTGTCCACTTGATTAATTAACCACTTAATGAGGATGAGTAGCGAAGGCCCCTGCAAGTTTTTAGCCTCCAATACAGTCAGATACCAGAACACTCAGTTAAATATTTGTATGAGTAAAACAGATTAGTAAAATAGAGTCAGAGCAAAACACAGGGTTGAGACTAAGTGAAAAAAGTGGAGGTGGATGGTGTGTTTCCTTCCAACCTCCACTAGAGTGAGCTGTTGAACCATTTTCTCTGCCTGTCTGTCCACAGAGCCTGATGTTATTACAGTCTGTTCAATCAGTCAGTCAGTCGTTCAGTCAGTCGGCAGTCACACAGATGCTGTCCGTCAAGACCACTGAGGTAAAATTAACATCCAGTCTTCTCATTTCTGCCACAAATACAATCGCACAAACAGGTCGAACACGCAATTACCAACCTGGACAGGTCAGCGTGGGCCATCGAGAACAAATCAACTCAAAAACTCAAGTCATTTACTTTATGGAGCCTCCGGCCAGTGGAACTCATTACCTCCACACATTAAACAAATCTGAAGCAAATAGCTGTTCAAACATAGACTAATGAGAGAGAACACACAACAGGAATTATCCCACCTGCCAGGATGTGTTGTGCAGAGTTTCATCTAATTAATTTGCTCAACAACTTCTGAACATTTTTAAAGATATCTGATATTTTGATTACTTTGACTAAATATGTCATTTCTGCTTCGACTGACGGGTGTCTGTCGATGTTTGTCTGTCTGTTGAAATGTCTGTGCATTGTCAGTGTTTGTGTTATTCTATGTGTATCACTGTTGCAGAAGCTAAAAGGCGCCTGAATAAGACTGAGAAAAGAGAAAGTTTCCTGTATTACTAACACGCCTGTGGTGGTAATTCAAAATGTGGATGAACCTTTAGATCATTTTGCTGCTGCAGCAAGAGACAAATAA